>WYDF02290970.1:0-16272 GCA_009867245.2 Adranes taylori
TTCCATATATCCTTTTCCCCGCTCATCTGATTTATCTCTTCCTCTTCTTCTCTCCTTCTACGTTTTTTTCCCTTTTCTACATCACCTTTCCATTCATTTCTAGCATCAAGTTACTCTTCCCAAGTCGCTTCCTGCCTTCTAACTTTCCTCAGTATTTCCCTAACCACCCTTTCTTCTTTATAGTCTCCTCATCTACTTCCTGATGACTTTTTTTCCTATCTCTTTCCCATTTCATCACACTCCTCTTTCCTAACTCCTCTTTCCATAGTCTTACGAAATCTACACAATTTAATAAACGAATTAATTATAGTTGAAGGTGAGGTAGTGTGATGAATAAGTTTACATACGTTTTATAATTAGCTGATAACCAGCGAAACTTCCTATATCTAATTGTAAGCAAATGAATAATTTCTACAAGCTGTAATCAATTACCACAAAATGGTCGTTGGTTTTATTACCGAATTTAGGCAAAATCTAATTGTTGGCTCTAGGAACGTTCATCGATAACAATTTGCCGACGGGAAAGTACACCGATCGGTAAATTCGTCGCCTCTAAAATTCACCGACTGCTAATTCGTCGAAAGGAAAATTTACCGATTATACAATAAAATCGTCGCCGTTATTTTCTTAAAGATGCGGATTTTGATTTAATTTCCCTAAGAATTAAACCGAGATAAACATGGTCTTTGTATACCTGTAGAACAAACTAACTTAACCGAATGTAGCACCTAAACTGATTACTTTGAGTATTGCTGTATTGGACGTCCTCAACGACGCATTGTGTAACACACGACTTTCGTCTTTCGAAGACAAAGAATTCAATTGAAGTATTTGAAATCGTGGATTTGAAATACAAAAATCTGCTCAACGTTCTAACGTTTGGAAGTTTATTGAAGCAATTTAGCGCGAGCAAAGTATCAGGAAATTGCAAATAGAACAATATGTCAGTGGCCATCAAAGTACCCCTGCTCGTAAGAAATATAGAAATTGTGCTGAAAGACTTTACCTAATTACGAATTATGGTAGGAATAATATTTTAGAGTTTTTAAGGGGTGTGGCACATAATATAAATTACTAATTAAGTACTTTAGTTATTATATTTTTATAATTGTGAAGCTGTTTTAGTGAAATGAGTTTGTCAGTGGTTTTAACTTACAAATATTTTGTTAAATGCATTATGAGGTATACCTAAAATATATTTTAAGTTAAAAATTTTGCGTTCGATTATATTGTTCATTTTTATGTGTCTACTTATTTATAGTAAAATCTATGTTTTAATCTAATTTTACCCCAGTTTAATCTTTGAGCAAATTAATTCAAAATCCGCACATTTAATAAAATCAATAAACCTCGATTAATTTATTGTAGAATCGGTGAATTTTTCTTTCGTCGAATTGGGAGTTGGTGAATTTTCAGGCCACGAATTCACCGATCGGTAAACTTTCCAATTGATGAATTGTTGGTGCACTTTCATTGCATGAGATAACTCAAGGTCGGGTTAGAAATTTTCTGATCTTATTAGTATAATAAAGTACTCGTAAATAGATCTAACGCAATAACAAGGCAATAAAGATAAGAGTTATTGTACAAATATAAATAACTTCATCTATATCACTCGATTCGCGATTTTTAATTGACTTATAATGTATAGCTTCTATTTACAATTCAAAAGTGGTTAGGATGATTCCAATACCATATTCCATTGGCAAAAATAGAATGCAAATTAGCGGACTAGTGATAATTTGGTTTCTTAATTTTTATTTGTTCTTTTGATTCGATTATGGCTTGTCGGTAGAATCGAATGGCTTAACGATGATGTTGTAGATTGTTTTAGTTGAATAGCTTGACGAAGATATGAGATACGTAGTTGATGGTGTAAGATAAATGATTGAGGATACGATGTAATTTTTGGCGGAAGAAAATGAATTTGATGCATATGTAGGGTTTATTCGTTGTCGCTGAAGTAATAGCGGAATAATCGTCAGAGTTATACTTCACGTGGACTCTGGAGTGCAATTTCTGTCATCCTCGTTACTAAGTGCGTTGGGTGGTTGACCTCCGTCTTCCTCTGACGTTCAGCTCCTTGCTTTCTGATTTACAAAAATTTACCAAAGAAGGGTAATAAAATATTAATATGAATGATTGAAATAAGAATTGAGTGATAAGAAGTAAGAAGTGAGTGAAATATTCAGCAGAAATGAATTGTGTTGTACGTGTATACCTAAGTTGATGTATATACAAATTTACTACTGACGGAAGTTAAATTTAATTTAAGTTTAAATAAAATAAGCGCTTTGTCTGTGCCGCCTACTTTGAGGAAAATCAGAGTCAAGACTGCAAATTCTATTCCAGAACAGGTTTGATCAATTAATGGTTGATCGAATCATGCGAGATCCTCACTCATAGGCGATCAGAACAAGCCCTAAAATACGTCTGAGGAACACTAGATTGAACGAGTCTTTGTATGTGAAGTTAACTGACAGAAAACTCCTCTGGCGTGTTGCGGAGTCGGTGGCATTCGGTTTATCCGGCCTCACTTCGGCGTGGTTGGAAGGAAACTTCTACTAGAAAATTTTAGGAATTTTTGAACTACGACCAATAGAAAAATTTCTTTGTTCTGTTGAGATTTCAAAGGATGAACATTGCATTATCTTGTTGGTGAAAACTTAAGTGGCGATGTGCATAAACGGTGGTAGTAGTAGCTTTTCGCGACCAAAATCTCAAGAAGCATTGCATTGAAACGCCGTCTGCTAAAAGTCGTAGAACTAATAACTGATCAGAGATGATCAGTAATCGGTCGAAAACACAAAGCGGCGAGAAGCATAACTGCGTATTGAAAAATATGGTAGGTGAAATAAACGTTAGAAACTTTTCAGTTAATAATAATAATAAAAAGTTTTGCAAAAGCCAGATGTGAAAACGCAGAAATCTAAATCATCAGTTTAATACACACATGCATATTTATATCAACGCAACCGAAACGTTGTCGGGATTTTCGTATAGCAGGCGGTATAACATGATATAAGCAGGCGTGCTTTAATTATTGTCGTGCTTTATATGTCGGCATGTTAAAATTTGCGTGCTTTATATGTCGGCATGTTTGTATATGTTTTTCTATGCGGGCGACATGTATTTGATGAATAATGCTTCCATGTCAGCGGATTAGTTGATGATTTCGCGCCATTTATTTCTTAAGTGGATTAAACTTTTTTTTTACCAATTCATATTTATATTATTTCTTAATTAATTATAATTTATTTTATTGTTGATTTGCTTAATTATATTTGAAGAATTGAATTAAATTTGAGTAGTCAATTTATATTATATTAGGATTACTAACTATGTTAATTAATTAATTATATTTATTTTCATGGAGTATGTTATTTTGATAACGGACTGGGTTCGATCCGCTGGTGAAGACATTTTGTCAAATTAGAATTTACTAAAACATTAATTTAATCAGTATTTATTCGTCTGAGTCATGATATACTCATTAAAAATATATACTCTAATTATTTTTTATTTGTTACAGATACTTCTGACCATATATGTGGTCCTGTAGCTGAAGGCGTCGCATCCTTATCAGTGAAAACCAAACTGGACCGAATAATTTTTCTAACATTGCCGTTGCTGTTAATTCTACTGATCAGTTTTTAAAAACAGGGCTTTGATTGAATGCGTAAAGATAACTTGATCTAGAAGAAGAAAGAACTATCTCTTTATTGACAATTTTGTATCATTTAGATGACAACTTAGTACAAATTGTGTTTATACTTCACATTTAAATTAAAACAACAAATACTGAAAACACGCTTATAATTCCTAATGAGATGAATACGTTACTTGTATAGATGAAATAAATTCATATAGATTATTGTGTATCATTTTAATGACAGCACATTAGAGTGTCACATATTAGTAGGAAAATTAATTCCGTGATTTTGTAAGTAGTTAGATGACTAGAAAATCGGTTTAAACAATTTGTATCACCATCACTATATGATTAATACCAAATGCTATTAACAGTACTCAGTATTATATTTCAAAAATTTAATAAAATTATTGAAACAGATACATTCATATTCTATTGTGAGATATCCTTGTATACTAACAATACATATCAGATTATACATATCAATAAATTATACATATAATATAATAAAATTAAGAGAAATGTTATCTGTTATTATATGCATAAGCATGCATTTTGGATATATGTGTGCTTCTTTAGGTACAATTCAACTTTGTTTTATACTCTAGGTATACATGAGATCTAAATATTTCATACAGCAGTACATGGTCATTGACAATCATGTATTTATATATAAATAACAAATATATAATAAAAATCGCTATTAATAATGTCCTATAGAAAATTATATGTCAAAATGGTATGTTATTATATACCGTTTTGATAGTGTATGCTATATATGGAATTATATCATTTAAGCAATTATAATTACTAAGCAAATTATTTACTTTGCAATTCTAATGTATTTAACTTATTAATTTATTTAAATGTAATTTAAGAAAAATAAGTCTACTATTATATACAACAATAAATTAAATATCTGTAGTGAGTAGAATAAAAAACAAAACTATATAAGTATTAGCTTTAAAATTTAATATTAAATGTCTTTTTAATTTTAACATTTTTTCCGATATCATTGTGCCGCTTTTGTTTTTTAGTGCGCTATATTATATACACATATAACGTAAATATATATTATATTTTTTTATGAAAATTGGCATAATGATGTGGTCGAAAATAAAAATTAATGTGATAATGCAAGTAGCTTTACCATATTTGTTACTATCATATATACGTAAAATATTTTATAATGTAGATCTATAATTATTATAAGTGTGAGCGGTATAAATGTTATGTGCTAAAAGAAAATAAATGAGAAACTGAATATGCATATAGCTTTTAATGTTGCAGGTGTTAGAATCTTTTTTTCAAATTTCATTCTTTGAAAATACCTATATAAAAAAAATGTTGTTCACATATACGGTAAAAAAAACTTCCTACATACAAATATTTCATTATTATAAAACCTTATCAAAAATTTTTGCTAGTAACATTACCATTTTCAATAAACGCGGAATTTCTTTCCTTTGTTTCTTATGCAAGGTGTTGTTTGTGTGCGACAATAATAAAGTTGCGTATTTATAATAATAGTTATATTTAATTATTAAAGTATCCTATTAAAACTTTTCAACAGAATTTAACAATTCAATTAACTTTTATTGGCTAAACTATATAAAAATAGTAAATGCGAAAACAAAAAGTTGTTATAGAATTTACTCTGTATCAAAGCAGGATCGTGTTTATGTTATTCTACTTTTCGTACAACCACCATACCGCTTTCCATTCTAATTTCTTTGTAACAGATAACGCTCATGTATAGCTTCAGCAGGGAGTGACGAGAAGTGGATAATTTTATTAAATGGTACACAAAATATATTTCGTGGCCGTGTGGTTGTATTTCTAAAAACTTTATTGACACAAAATATATTAAAGATTAAACATAGAATTTATTTAAATTCTATTTATTAATTAAACCAATGAATTACACTAACGTTTTTTTGTGTATGATCTTATATAACCTGAATTATATGGTTTATAATATTTAAAACTCATTATTGATCCTAATTCATGCTCGTTTTTTTTTTGACTGACATTTTTCTATTTGGTTCTAATTATAATGCAAAAAAATTGAGGACGCTTTCCTTCCCATTAAAATAAAATAAAAAAAGTGTAAAATGTAGCGAACTAAGATATTACAAATTTTTATATATCTTCTGAATAATTGTCGCTTTATTCATGTAAAGCGAAAAATTACTCGCTTTATTCATGTAATTCGAAGTCAGTGATAGAGATTTTGAAGGTAGTATTGTTGCGCCGTCTGTGGGAAAGTGCGGAGCGTGTTGACGTTAGTCACTGTCGCAGAAAATGCCGCGGAATAGTCAACGGCGATGTTCTACTGGCGTAACTGTGTAACCTTCCATTCCCAGGTGTCGGTGGTACTGAGACGTCTCCGGATGCCGTGGGAGGTAATGGCAAACCTGATGATCTCCACGGATCGTCTGCTTAGCTCGGCGGTGGATTCGGTAATGGCTCTGGTACGGACGCCTCGGTGTCGACCAAGTATCGTGGTGTTCTCGGACAACGTTGCTTGATTGGTCTCTCGGGTGTTGTATCACGGCTTCCTCTACGGCCCAGGAAAGCTTTAAGTAGGTCGTCCCTCTTCTTCCGCTGCCATCCTCGTCGCCTCCTCACTGATGTCGTAAATTACTTGATAGGTTTTCTTTTGTTGTTGTGGGAATTTATTGTTAAAGAGGTCAATTTAATTTTATTTATTTCTACGCATAAATAAATGTTTTTTACTGGTGGCGATTGTTACTGGTTTCAGGTGTGCGAAATTCAGGAATGCGAATTCAACTCACGCTGCGATAATAAGTTTGCAGCAGAAACAGAAACAAGACGTTTAGAAAAATGAAGATATGGCTTTTTATAGGAAATTAGAGGTCTTTGGCGTCCGGCTTCCGCGGCAGCAGTTTTGGTAGTATCCGGCCGTGACTAGGGTTTTTGCCACCCTTTGCCGAAATTTCTGCTAAAATAGTTAGGAAGGGAGAAATTTCCTCGAATCAGAGACGTTCTTTTTAACTATTGGGAATTTTAAAGAATAATATCGCATAACATCCCTGCCAAGATTTTATGGCTCTATACTTCTAGTACAGGAGCTCTAGAATTAAATTTTACATCCTAACGAGCGACAACCTCCATTATCCCTTCCAGTACGGATGAAATCCAATCAATCGATCAACCGTGGTGACTTTTCGTGGAAAGTATTCAAAACAGCGTTTTCGACTTACGAACTATAAAAAAATCTGCTTAGCGTAAAGTAACGCCCACAAAATTGATTAAACTCATTAAAAATTGCCTTCTGAAAAATACGATATATCGAAATCTTTAGCAGACGAGGCCACGCAAAATTCAATAAACTCATAAAAGGAGATCGTAAACAGAGGAGATCTCGCCGGAGCAATAACTTTACTAGGAGGCATTTATTCGGAAACATAGATTCGCCAATAACGAAAGTCTATAATAAAAAAATGGATGCGAAAACCGAGACGGCATAAAAGAGAAGAAACATATCGCTCTCTTGATTTGTACCACTTTTTGCTAATTTTCTACATTTGGTACAGAGCACAATAAATAAGAAAAACGTCTGCCTAAAAGCAGAGGCTATAAATAGCTTTAATCCATTCTGACAGATATTCTCGTTAGACTTGCACATACAGTAAAAAGGAGGCCGAAAAAAATGCGCGCAATGTATATTCTTCAACTCTCTTTTTCAACTGACTCTCTAACACATGCGAATGTGAAGCGTTGGTTCTGCTGCGGTTGGCTTGACTCCAACTTCGGCTTGCCTCCATCTGTGCACGGAGGAGGTGAATGCAGTTTAGCTGCAGGCCTTGTCGACGATTCTAAACGTAAAGTTCGCTATGAGCTAAGATCTACGTAGAGATTTTAGTATTTATATTACTATTATATAAGACATTTCTTGTTAAAGGTAATTACAATTCAAAAGTTTGTTAAAATGATTCATACCATATTCTTTTAGAAAATGTGGAAAATGAAACTTCTTTTACAGCACGTCAAGGTTTTGATATACGGATGTCAATGCTGGTTAGATTAAATTGTCAAACGGTTGTTAGTTAACGAAATTAATAAGGATATTGTTGTATTATGAGAGTGAATATGTGGCATTTCAAGTATACGAAAGATAGAAATATCCTTTCTCCGGAGTTGGAGATGAACTTTCTAACTGGCTGTGTGGTTGACGGCGGCTTTTTCTTGTTTGCATCGAAGACACAATTAATGGAAAAAAATAATAAAATGCGAAGAAAAGAACAGAAAACCGAAGATAAAAAAATCAAAAGATTGGGTTGAATTTTCGGATTTTTTAGCTTGATACTTAGAATTTTATTGTAGATTCGTTGTAAATTTTATTTCATAATTGATTTATTTAATGTTTTCTAAGACACTAATTTTGAGCAAATCATTTTTTAGGCCGCGATAATCGCTCGCTGACAAAAAGATAGACTTGGTCATTTTATTTGCAAATCATGTCTTCGAAAACTGCGAAATGCTCGCTGTAGAAACTAAAAACGCAATTCCAAAATTGTGTCTCCTTTTATCTCAAAATGTTGGTGGTGATACACTCCTTATGCATAGTATGTACTGGTGGTGGCTATACGTGACCAAAAGCTCGAAAAGCATCAAATCAGAAACGCCTTCTGCTAAGGTTCTTAGAAAATATAGAAAGAACAATCAATTGAAAATGACGATTAGACCGTTGAAAATCATAAGGATAAAAATTCGTGGACGTGATTGCATCTCATCTTTCATATACTGGAAGCCCTACGTTTTATTTTATCTTGTATAAAACAAAAGCTTAATCTTTTAATTTTGACTCTTTATAACTCACCTTATAACTCGTATATTAAATTCAATTAGCGCAATAGTGCCCAATACGCGGGGCACAACCTGGAATAATAACAACAATACACACACATATATATATATATATATATATATATTTATATATCTGCGGTCTCACGTATGTATATATATATATATATATATACGTGAGACCGCACTCGAGAACTGATGTTTTGTCTCTCCGGTCCTTAGTGGCTTACTGAGGGCACAGGCAGCTGTGAGTCTTACGAGTAATCCACTGGTTCTTGGTGGTCAGCTGTAGTAATCATAATGCTATTGAGTGAAATAGGGGAGGGGGGGGGGCTAATTTATATATCCTAATACGGACCGAGGGTACTTTATGAATACTAGAATTCACTAAAACGGCGTAACATGTCGTACTACGATGATGTTGCTGTTGTGGAGTGATTGCTATTAGCATAAATCGAGTCATACACCCAGGTAACGTCTCGTATATACGTCGAAGTGACTTAAGGGAATCTAACAACAATGTAAAACAAAACTATACACTCCGGTGTAGGGTTGTAAGTATTGCCAGACGCGCAAGACCACGTAATACGTTGATGTTGCTATTGTACAGTGACTAAAAACAGAGTAACCAAGAATACACCCCAGTGGAACATCCACTGTAACACAATTAACACCCCGTAATGCGTTGATGTTACAATGGTCAGGTGGTTAAGACTAACATAAACCAGCATTATACACACATGCGGATTTTGCGGGAAGGAATTTCTGCGTAACGCCTCCTAATTCGTTGACGTTACTATCGTGGAGTGATTAATATTAGCATAAGCGAGAATTAAACCACCCAGTGTAACATACACTGTAAGACAAGTAACACCCCATAATACGATTATATTAGTATGGTCAGGTGGTTAAGACTTGCACAAGCCAGTATTATACACTTTGGCGGATTGTGCGGGAAGGAATCACTATGTAACGTCTCGTAATACGTCGACGTTACTGTACTTAAACAGGAAGCAAGCAGGCGGAAATGAGTGAAGCTTTTCATTACACATGCAATTAATAAAACATTATATAGTAGGATATAGCGCTTATCAAACGAGTTCTAATCGCTGGTGCCCGACTCGGCTGCTGGTGTACTAGATGTCGGTTGTGCAGCTTGCTGCTGTTGGATAGGGTCTCGATTTCATATACGTGAGCCTCGACCAACCTTTCCCTCCGCCGTACGAGTCATATTAAATCTTTCATGCATTGCTTTACGACGCGTTACGGGCCTCTCTTAAATTCAATGTACCAATAGCAGTATAACACGTCCGTGTGTAACAGCAAGCTACAGTTAATACCAGTGTATCACGTATGTACGCTTCTATGCCGCTATTCCCATTCTTACAATATAAACAATGATACGTCATAGAATCGTAGAATCCACGCACGCACATACATCCACATTCATACATGCTCATTGCAGCGCTGCATATAAACAGTTCACTTATGCAAATGATCTGCGCCTAAATTCTATGTTTCTAATGTACGCGGAATTTAATACTTCTTTACTCATTCTACTCTTCATAAATGCGGATTGATTATAATTTATTATTATTATTATTTATTTACATATAAGAATAATTCTCAGCTATGCAGATACGTAAACAAAAGCATGCGGTAATAGCATTTCTAACTTGATCTAGTAGGGTTACCAAATCGCATACAGTTGCTATGAAGTTGCAGTATTGCAACTGTGTGCTATTTGGTAATTTTTGGCTATAGAGGCTTTACAGTTGCAGTTTTATAGTAAAAATATTGTTAAAAATTAAAACTTTCAGAACAATTTTCTTACCGATTTTTAGGTGACGCAAAATGCCTGGATCAGAGAATAGCCTTTCTCTTCTCGGAAAAATAAATGTTCCTTTAACAGTAATTTGAAGTTTGTCTAACGATATTGTATACAATTAGGGTTCTGATTTGAACTAAATAGTAGGTTCTGGTCTTAACTAAGTGCTTCTGTTTTGAACTTTTACTTGAATTTTTATTTAATAAATGGACTTAGTTACATATGTTTCTTCCTATAAAGGAAGTTTTATGTATAAATTAAATATCGATATTTCCATTAAACTTCCTTATTTCTTGATGCCCGCCGGAACTCCGTAATTTTGAAATATGCCCTCCTAGTAAAAAATTTACTCTGATATAGAGGGTTGATAACATCTCAGAAGTAATAAATAAGTTTCATTATATTGTCGCACATAATTTCTAGCCTTACAATTATCCGTATTTACGAGACATAATATAAATTGTTTATTTTAAATGTACTTTTTAATTTATGAGTAGTTTACTTGTCAGTCACACAAATTTTAATGTCCCTATTATAAATTATCACCATACAAAACGGTCTTAAAATATCAGTTAAATTCAGTATAAATGTATAATATGAAAATAATTATTTCAGATTCTAAACAAACATACGTGCCAAGTTTCATAAAAAAATCCTTCCAATGATGTTATAACCTAGGAAATTTATTATTATTATATTATTACAACCTGTTTAATAAAATAATGACAAATGTAAATGAAATGGTAAAACTCGCAACTTACACAATCTGTATGTATACAGCATTTTACGTACCGTATATACACAATGCACATTACAAAACAAATTGTTTTCATATATTTACGTTTATAGTTTAGAATAACACAGTAATTAGCTCATTACATATGGATGAGTATAAATTGCCAAAATGTTTTCCCCCCCCCCCCCCCCCTGAAATACTCTATTCTTAATTTGGTTTTAAAAAGACTTCTTTTGTAGCTACGTTTTTATTATGTATATTTAAGTCATTTATGTATAAGAAAATGATTATTTTTCAGAAATTTGCTTTAGTATGATCAATACCACTACTATTTCGGGAGCGAAACAATTACGTTTTGGATAAATATTTTCAGACATTTTATTGCTCATAAAAAGTGTTCAGAGGTAGCCATCTCGTTTTTCCCAAGGAATGTTTCACATATCCTATTTGCACTCTCAATTTCTTCCCATTCTTTTGCTGCCACATTTTCGCCCCATACATTATAATGTTAATCACATATGCATCAAGTGAACGAATCCACAGTTTCATAGAATCCCCAAACGTCTCCTCAGATACTGCTCTCATTATTTCAACTGCAACTTTAGCTTTTTTAGAAAATATTCTTACATGCTTCTTGTACAACACATTATAAATTAACATAAATGCCAAATACTTTTTATCTTATATATCTTTTAATTAAATTTTATTTTTACTTATTTTGAACGCATTATTTCTATTATCTCTTTCTCCTTTCTTGGATATTACCATTTATGTCTTTTTTGATATTTCTTGCCCTCCCCTATTTCTCATTCTCATTAATTTTATTAATTTTATGACGCGGCGCTACTACCATTTGTTGCTTTTTCGTGACAAAGTTGTCTTCTTAAGCTGCAATATTCATCTAATGAATGACGACGTTTTCAGCATATTAGTCACGGTCTTGCGCGGCTCTGAAGATTGTGCGGGCATCAAGACCAGTCCAATCCCTTATGTTCTTGAGTCCCACAATTTTTCCTTCCATGATGAGCTACAGGAATTGGTACCTGGTATTTCGGAATATGTGGCGCAAGTAAGCCGTTTTTCTTCTTTAAATGATTTGCAACAGTTCTCTCTCTGCCCCCATACGTCTTATGACTTCAGCTTTAGTTATATGGTTTGTCCACGTGATTTTTAATAGTCTTCTAAACAACTACGTTTCAAACGCCTCTAGTCGTTCATAATGTTAGCCTTAACGGTCCAAGTCTCCACACCATAGAGCAGCACTGAGTATACGTAGTCTTTTATAAAACGATAACGTAAGCGCAGACTAAGGCTTTGATTGCTCAATAGGATTCGCATATTTGTAAATGCTGTTCTAGCTTGTTCAATCCTGCTTCGTATTTCTGCGCCTGGATCCAGGTCTTCAGTTATTCAACGCCGAGGTACCTGAACTCAGAGACCTGTTGAATCTCTTTGTCACTCACCGATATGTTCAAATGTCTAGTCGGTCCTCTACTTACCATCAAAGTTATTGGTTTTTCTACGTTGAAACCAAGTCGAGAACGACTTAGTATTCAGTCGATATTCTGACTTGGTATTCTGACTTCAACTGATATTCTGTCGATAATGTGTTGCAGGGACTCCTGGCTTTCGGCAATGATAACTATACCATCTGCATAACGAAGGATGTTGACAGGATGATCATTAATTTTTATACAATCATCCGTGTCATTTAGGACAATGTTTCTCAAAGTATCCGGCTCTACGGTAGCTATTTTGTTTTCACTTCTAGTGACGTTTCGCTAGTAAAGCTAGCTTCTTCAGACTAAAAATTAAAATAAAATATTTGAAAGATTCTAGATGGAATTAAAAGATTATTTGGAAATGTCAAAATGCAAATAAGAAATTTTAAATAAAAATATAAGTACAGTCATGATTAACAATAAACTAAATAATGTTCAAAGAATGAATGTTCCAACTGTGAAGTAAAATAATTTAAATAAAAAATAATAACTGATTAATAAATAATACAAATTCAAAAAATATATTGATTGTATAAAATTTTTTGTAAAAATCTTTTGAGTGAGTGATAAATAAAAGTTTTATTTGTCAAAATTGCTAGAAAATTAGAACAAAGAAAAAACTTGCTATTTAATTGTAAGATTAAACAATTTATATCAAAGAATCAATTTGATTTGGAAATTAAATTCATATAATATTAAATTAAATGTTGTAATTAGTTTTGAAAGACCCATTACCAATCAATTTACATTCCAAGCTTGTTTACTAAAACAAATTGTTTACATTGTACTAACACTTATATTGGGCAAACAAAACAATTACCTAAGAATAGAATTTAGAATCACCAATTATGTTGTGGTTATATGTGCTACAACAACAATCAAGAAAATAATAAAAAATAATTTAGCTGCACATTCACGTGAAACTCGGCATAATTTGATTTAAATAATACTACTGTACTAGATAAATAAATAAATTTAATAAAACGTTTATTTTAGAAACTATACACATTAATAAAATAAATAACACGTTAAATAAAAAAAACAGAAAATAGCAATTAGGTAAAATTTATTAATCTTTTAAGATATGATCCTTTTACATCAACATAAATTTTTTTAATCCTATAGATGATAATTATCATAATAACATATAAAAGCTAATTACAACGCTTGTTATAATATAATATTAATTTCATTTCTAAATCAAATTGAACCATTAATGTAAATTGTAGTATTGTTTAACCTTCCAATTAAACATTCACATTTTTCTTTGTTTTAAATTTTGAATCAACTTCGACAAATAATAATTTTATTTATTAATCACTCAAACGTTTTTTTCAAATATATTATACAATCAATTTTATTTTGTGAAATTTATATTATTTATTAATCAGTTATTGTTTTTTATTTAAATTATTTTATTTCAAATTCCAATTTCTATTTATTGAACATTATTTAGTTTATTTCTAAATATGTCCCTATATTCATTTTTTGAATGTATATAGAGATTACAACATTATAAATTTAGATTTATACTAAATCTACGAAAATTTTTTAAAATTTAATAGATTTCAGAATTTTATCTTTCGATCCAAATTAAGAAAAGTTTGAAGCAGTTTTTATTATTGTAAAAAATATGAAAAATTGATATTTGTTTAGCTCTAGTTTATGTCAAAATGACGGTAGAACGTAAATCGTGAAGATGTAGTCATCAATAGGTTACAGGTACCTTAAGTACATTTGTTGTGTAAGTTCTTTGCGTGGGCTCTTTTCTTGATTCAAAATCGACCATATTATTAACTTAGCGTTATCTATAATTCTACTGTAGCAAGGAAAAGATAACAACTAAATTAAAATAAATACAGATATATGTCAGTCGCATGTGTTAGCTGTACGGTATCGCATGTTTGATGTAAATAAAAGGCACCGCCGATCGATGGTTATGAGGGTATTTGCACCTTTATCTACGTCACATTTCTAACAAATAATTAATTAATAATAATCTAAGCTAACTATAAACTACTGAATATCATTTTTTCTTACAATGATGGTAAGTTGCTATACGCTTTTCTTTATATTAATTAAAAAATAAAACTCTGAAATATATTATATATTTTTATACATTTTTTTCAGGTTTTACTTTGGAGTCCACAGTACGTCAAACTTAGGAAAAATATGAAACAAGTTGACAAACAACATTTTCTTTTTCAGTAAAATGAGTAAAATTAACTTTTACTTTTACTCTTTCGGCATTTGCGTTTAATAGCTACAAGAACAATTATCTAACGTTAGTCAAAAAATTAAAATTGTATTAGTCGGCTTAACACTGTGGGTCTAAAACAAATTTTAACTTAATCTGTGGACAACGTTAAAATCATGGTACCTACATTTTACGACAGTGTTGCTGCTGAGCTGCAATCTTTCAAAAGGCACACATTAGAAACTCGAAGTTTACAAACAGCCTTAAAATTACACTGGACAACAAAATTTTAGTTTTTGTTTGTTACAGGAATGATAATAATTGAATTTTATAGAATTTTTAACGCTGATTTTAAATATGTAAATAGATTCTTTCTATCGGGCTTAGTTTTTCCGTAATAACCATTTTTTTAAAAACGTTTATTTTACATACATGCAATTTCAACGTATCTAAAATCTGCTTCGTTTGGATTTTCTGGCGTAATGTGCTGTAGGTAGGTAAATCAGTCTTGAGATTCCAGCAAGTCAGCTAGCATGCTTGGGTTCCCCTTTCCTTGGTAGCGTGTCTCCATGATGAATATTTCCTGGTGAAAGCGTTCACCATGTTCGTTACTCACAGTTCCAAGATTGGCTGGAAAAAACTCCAGATGAGACTCTAAGAAATGGATCTTTAGTGACATATTACAGCCAAGTGCTTTATAGTTTTTAAGAAGCTTAGTTATCACTTCTTTGTAGTTATCTGTATTATTATTTCCAAGGAAGTTATTAACAACATTTTTAAAAGATTTCTGTCTTCAAATTCAGTATCATTCATTAGTTTTCTTATATCTGGACTAACAAATATACCTTTCTTAACTGTAGCGTCACTTACAGTAGGGAACTTGCCTTTTAGGAACTGAAATCCACTCCCCTCAGGATCCATTGCTTTAACAAAAATTTTCATTAAACCATCATTAATGTGCAATGGCGGAAGGTAAACTTTTTCTGGTCTTACTAGGATAGGATACATTTTTTCAAGGTTAAATTACTCCGGTGTTTTGACGTCCGATTTTTTTAAGCTCGCTGAGTATTAAAGGAACTTTCGATACAAGATACTTTAAAAAAAATTGCAGAAGTTTTCGATAAAATAGACAGCAAAGTTTGCAATACAAAAACCACCGTATATATGATAAATTGTGGTTTTAGAAAAAATATTTTAAATAAAATCGAATGGGCTTTAGGTACACTATACAACAAAGTTTATTCGAATATCCTATCTTTTATAGTTTCTGAGATATCGCGAAAAGTTTGTTAAACTTTAAACGTGGCAACGTCGCACTATATATCAGTTGGCAACATAAATACAAAAGAAATAATAAAACCATTCTGCGCAAAAATCGTGTGCATCTGTCTACCAAATTCCATTCAAATTGGTTCAATAAGGTAGGAGAAATTCTTGAACGTACACACATCCATTAACACAGATTGACGATTGAGTAAACAAAATTTTTTATTGAATGATTCTTTTTGTGGCAAAAGACATACTCAG
>WYDF02290981.1:0-16272 GCA_009867245.2 Adranes taylori
AGGTAATTGTTGATTTGTAAATTATTTGTATATGTGTAAATTATTATGCCAAATAAAGGTTATTATTATTATTATTAAGAATATAAAGAAATTCATTGAACAGTGAACAAATTAATTTTTTTTTATTTTAGGTATATTCAAATGAAGCATACTCCGACAATTTTGACTCTTTTGGAAAATCAATTGTACATTTGGTGTCAAATTCCTCTCTGTAACTCCTATATAAAATTGTTGACAGGCCTGGCAATCCAGTCTGTAAACCCTACATTGTTGAGAAGTAGATATTCTATCTTTGTTGTTTTTGCACTTTTCTAATTTATTTGATGGGTGAAAGTTAATTTCAATATTATGATTTTGAAATATGTGTTGAAACTTGTGACAATCCTTATTTAAATAACTTACAGAGTAATATTTCTTATTCGTGATAGACGTAGAAGATTGTGTAATTGGGATCAAATTGGTTTCCATTGTTTGGATTCTTTTGTTAAATAACTTGAGTAACATTGTGTCATCATAACCATTGTTTTCGGCAATCGCTCCGATTATGTTAACCTCGTTAATGAAATCAGTAGGGTTTTGGGGAATGATAAGTGCTCTATGAATAAGACACTTGAAGCCCGCTAGTTAGTGTCGCCAAAAATTGTAGTGAATCATGGTGTCACAATATGTGTTTTCTCTGTACACTTGGAAGGACAATTTGTTATCCGAATGGCCGAAACATGATGTTAACATAACAATTTAACAATTGTTTTAACATGAATCCGTTCTAATATCTACGATTCAAATAAATATGGAGTTCTTGGAATAGTTTCGAGTTTAATTTATTTCAATCACTTGGCTCCAATACGGGAACAAATTAAATTAAATTTATGAACTTTACTATCTGTAACAGAAGAAGTAAAGTTAATAGTTTAACAACTATAGTTTAACAATAGCAAACATTTCATTTCAATCTAAACAAGCATGGACCAGTTTGCAGATGCAGATAAAATACATTACTGCTTTCTAGCTTACATGATGGATCAGTTTAAGCAACAGTACAATTTTACTTCCATTAGCCCATTTCCCATTTGCCAATTAAAGAAAAAGGCTTTAGAATGCTCGCTACCTTCTGAAACACCATGGTTTCAGAGGAAGTAACAAAACATCTAAATGGGATTTAGTGATTGCTATCATAAAGTTGTGATCATCCACATAGAACCGCTACCTATGTTCCTTAAGGTATCTGTTCTCTATTTTCAGGTATTTGAACAAGCAGATACAGAATATTATCTTCAGGTAAATGCTTCATTAAGGAAAACGATTCCGTAATGGAATACTTACGCGTTCTCTGTGGAACGAATTTTTGATTGATATATTCAGATTTAAGAAACAGACTGGGAATTGAAAAAGAAGAAAAATTAGTGTCCATTCAATGAGAATTAAACTTAAGCGTTTAAAACTAGATGTTAATATCTTCGCTTAAAGCTTAAAGTAGGGGACAGCGGGGTTGGTTGTGACAATTCTTACATACAATTTTTTATAGATCTAGATAATAAGACTATTAAGTTTTCTGGCACATATTTATTTTAATTGAAAAAAATATAAAAAACGAACACATTTCACGCGATACAATCTGTAAAAAAATATAAAAAACGAACACATTTCACGCGATATAAACATAGTTATAAACAACAACAAAAATGTAACTCCAAATGTCACGACTTGCCTGGACCTGGGGTTCGTTATGACACTTATGGGGTTGATTGTGAAAAACCCTACTCCTTTATATATCATCGTCTGAATTGCAGTGAATGGAGACGAAATATAGACTCTTATCTGTACATTCTTCATGCGCCCATTTGAAGCTGTTCGTGCACTGCAACCATTTTTCTTTTGAAAGAGAGTTGAAAAAAGGTTCGCTACAAATTTAGCAGAAAGTTTCATCTTCATCTTCAGAACTGCAACTAGCATTAATGGTTTTAGCTTTAGCCCTTAGTTTTAGATTTATACATATTTCTCTTGGCACCGGATTGTGTAGTTTTTTTCTTTTGTTCTTTCAATTCTTTTCTCTTTTTGTCATTTTCTAATTCCTCCTTATTTGGAGTATCTCTCCACATGGCTGATCGTCCAGGTTTTTGCCCTTGTCGTGTAGCTACTGGTTTTCAGCCTTGGGTGTAGGTCTTAAATCTTCTGGAGAAAAATATGTGGTGATACCGGAAGATCCAGGTAAATTTACAGTTTCTAAATCTGTACTGCGTGCTACTGGAAGTGAATCTAATTAGACGGTGAATTGTTAGGGCAATTTCTGAAACCCAGTTTGACTATTTTTTGGCGTTGCTGCCAGAGGAAGAGCGTCTTTCGCAATGGGGGTGCATCTCATAAATAGACATAGTTTTCCCTATGTGATTGCACATCCATGACTCACAAGCACTATTAATTAAGTTACAGAACTATTAAGTTACAGAACCCACTTGTATTATGCCCCTTCTTGCAATAGGGCGTTGCACAGTAATTATGCCCATTTCATCGACGTTGTATATGTCTTGAGTTTCAAATTTGTAACGATCTACGACCTCTTGCAGAAGAGAATAAAAGTATTCACCTTTGTCTTACTAAAGTTGTAGCGCAACTGAGGCTAGTCGATTCAGGAGTCCTGAGGGATAATGTGTGATGTCGCGTAAGGAACCTCGTAAGCCAATCAGCATAGGCCATTTCATCTTTGGTCCAGTTGTTACGGACAGTTACATTATACTTAACACCAAATTCGTAGGCTAATCTACGAACTTCTTTTGTGTATAATCCAAACTGTAATATGGATTGATGAAGCAAGTATCGAGCTAATTCATTTTCCGTTTCATCTGGCTGCACTTTCCGATTTCTTCTATATCCTATCTGCAAGGGTTGCTCGAAACCTAGAGATGAAGGTTTTCTTATGCACATCCCTGAATTAAAAAGAGTAGAAATCCTACCATCATTAGTTCGCTTCTGTAGTTTTTTACGAAATCACTGTAACGTCATGTAGTTAATATCGAAATCGGCTGCAACTATTCGCAAAGACTTCTTCTTTTCCAAAACTTCTTTTGCTGCGCATTTATAGCCATCCAAGGGTATGTTTCCCGGGTTTGTTTTACGTTTATATGTCTTCATGATTCATTCCAAAATAAATTAATAAGACAGTCATTACTTATGTATTTAGTATGGGGCAGGTTGTGACAGTCAGAACCTACACAGATGGTAATATCACGACCAACCCCAAAGCAGATTTTTATTTTGTCCTCTTAGCTCTGCTAAAATTTTAATAAATAGCTGAATAACTTTATTTGAGTGAGAAAGAGCATACCTGAATTAGTTTTTTAACATCACAATACCAGCTCTAACTGTTACTATAGTCATTTTATTAAACATTATTTGAAGTCACTAATATTTACTAAGCCACCTCTAAAATTTATTTGACTGATTCTGTATTTGACTGATTCTGACTGATTCTGTATTTGACTGTATTTGACTGATTCTGATGAAATCAGTCAAATACACGTTGTACGTCAGCGATCGAAGCCACAACGGAACACATAAGAACTAACGCTCGTTCTATTGAGATGATTGTGACGCGCCTGACATCTATTGCGCGAGTGCAAAAGCCTGTATCAGAACCAACCCCTGTCACAACCAACTCCGGTGTTTTCTATGCATTATATTTTAATATCCAGTTATTGTTTTTTAAATGAACAACAGCTCAGTTGCTTTTTAACTTCGTCTAATCAATGTTCTCAAAGATTCACAACCTTTAATTTAAAATTCTATTTAATGAAACAGTTGATTGATTAATGTTGATTTTTATCTAGACAAATTGATATTAATTAGCCCAACTCTGTTGTAGTTGATTTAAATAAAGGCGCATTGTTTGAAATGAACTATAAATTGAAATTCTTATCAATGCGCTAGTTAGAAGAAGTAATTAAATGCAGAGGCTGAAATACAGAAAGAAACGTAATTATTGTTCGTGTAAACAGATCTCGTTATGAAAATTGACGTTTTAATCTGTGTATTCAAATTTCAAGGTGTTTAATTTGCGTCGTTCAACAACTTTTCTCGTCTGAACCTTTCTGTCCGAACTTTCCATTTTCTTTTCTCTCTATTCGAGAGCGTAACTTTTGATGAGTTTAAATTCGACAAAGGCATCTATTATCATTTTATTTTAATTATTACGTTTTCCATTTTCTTTTTCTTTAGGGTATGTGCGTGGAACAGAAAGAGATAGTGATATTTAAGTAGTTCTATACGGTTTGTTCTTTTTTTGAATTGAAATTATTTAAAGTATATTAGATATTTAACTTGAAAAGGCAATTAATTGAAGCATAAGAAAATGTTCTAATCTTTTATGCTAAAATGAAAGATTTTAATTTGATGATTCACAAAAGTCAATATAGATTTTTGTAGACATTAACTTTTGCATAATTAATAAAGCAATCCTTCATTACAGGGAATTTTGAAAGTTAGTATGGCGTTTAGGAACATGTAATCGAATCGAGAGCATTTCCGAGCTCTAATTTTTATATCTTTCGAAAACGTTTATCGCAACAACAGTGTCTGGCCGAGCTGATTGTCGTTTTCGGTAATGAAGCATCATATCAATCGACAATTTCTCGCTGGTACTCTGAATTCAAACGTGACACACAAATCTCAGAGATGATCGATCACCCATGGAAACGTTAATGCTGTGCGCGAGATGATTAATGAAGATCGTCATATAACTTACCGGGAATTTCTACTTCCTTGGGAATTTCTAAGACCTCAATCTACAATATTTTACATGATGAGTTGAGTGTGAAAAAAAATAGTTTCTCGTTGTACCCCGCATCTGTTGCCCGAGGAATAAATGCGGACTCGTGTCAGTTGGTGCCGAAGAACTCTGAATAGTTTCAACAGAGGCCGCTCCACAAATGTGTACAGTATCATCAGTAGTGACGAGTCTGGGATTTATTCTTGTGTATCCGAGAATAAACGTCAGTGTACTGTTTGGATGTTTCAAGTTGAGGAGAACCCAACCAAAGTCATCGGTTCCCGCCGATGGTTGCTACTTTTGTATCAAATCCGTACATGTGGCTACAATTCCTTTACAAAATTAAAGGACGGTAACTGCTGATTGCTACACAGCAGTTAGTTTGCCATAAATCATTTCTGAGCTGCGAAAAATCAGCCCACGGCGTTGGATCATCCTTCACCATGAATGCACGGCATGCTCAAAGATTTCAATCACCAGAAGATACAGTCGATTTAGCATTTTCGCATGAAGATGCGAAAATGCTGAAGATGCAGTTAAGTAACCACTAACGTCACTAACATTGAATCCTTCACGTTTGAATTCAGTTTAAATTCTTGAATTGTTAAAAATTGTTGCTTTGTGAGATGAACCTGCCCAATGTGATACTTGTTCACAGTATGCAACTCATGCGACAATATCACTTGCACGTTTATAGAAGAATATTGGAATCATACCGTAAAGTATGTAAAAGAAAAAATCACCAGAAATTTCAATCAAGTTGAATCTTTTTTAGCCACTGCAAAAAAACCTAGAAGACAGACTTTTGTGCTGAAATAAATTGTAGAATGGACCTATTACATTGAATTTAAATTGAAAATAAAAGAAAACGATATGAATGTGTTCGGTCTTTGTATTGGTATATACAAAAAGCCGAACAAATTGTTTGGATTGCTGAAATAAACTTGAATTTGTTCTACCGTCGAACTAGGGGTTGTTCAAGCTCTGGTTTTACTTCCAGCAGCAAGAGTTCCTACTATTAAGTTGATAGTCACAAATTCTGTCGCAGATATTTTGACTATGGAACAAAAGTGAGGTTCCTTAAATCGCAGTTATAAAATGCTTGGTTAACAACATTAGTGCAACAGTATGGGTAACTTGTTGGCAAATTGAGTAATTGTTGCAGACAATGCACTTGGAAACAGCTTTTAATCAAAACAACCGCAACACATCAATGAGCGATATTCCAGTTGAGCTTTAAATATTTTTGCTCCTGTTTTGTTTTATCCTTTTGTGAGCATCTGTAAACAATATTTTCTTGTGTTCCTTCTGCGATGCATTTTGTTAAGCGTGACTTTCAACTAATAATGTATTTTATATACTATGATGTGAATTGTATTTGATACTTTCTGAATAACGATTTACTAGTCTAAATTATATTTCTTTCCTTCTGAATTACAACTGACGAATCTGAATTACAGTTGATGCTTTTTAAATTACAAGTGACTAAGATGAATTATATTTATTACAATTATAAGTTATCTTCTTCTTCTTCTTCTAGCCGTTTTCTATCCTTTGGATATAAGCCTCTCTCATATTTTTCCAGTTTTCCCTGTTCTGTGCCACTTGGTACCAGTTAAGTCCGGCTGTTCCCTTGATGTCATCATACCATCTTTGTTGTGGTCTGCCGGTGCCTCTTTTCTCCCCCAAGGTCTCCATCTTTTTGTTTTTCCGCTCCAGTTGGTTGTATTTCGGGCAACATGTCCGGCCCAGTTCCATTTAAGACTACCTCCTCTATTCGAATTATAAATTATATAGATAATTAATTTGTAATTTGCTCCTGTTTTCTTTTATCATTCAGTGAGCATCTGGAAACAATATGTTCTTGTGTTATTTTTGCGTTGCATTTTGCTAAGTCTGACTTTCAACTGACAATCTTCATTTTCCTATGACTTAAATTGAATTTGATATTTTCTGAAATACAATTTACCAGTCTGAATTATACTTGATGCGTTGTAAATGACAATTGACTGATCGGAATTAAGTTTTTTGAATGGGATTTGACTCTTCTGAATTTCATTTGATGCGTTGTGATTTACTAGTGACTAAAATGAATTACATTTATTACAATTACAAGATATAATTAATTTGTAATTCATGAAATTGTAATTTGTAATGAATTAAGCATAATTATTATTTTGTAAGTTTGCTACTGTTTTTGTTTATCGGTTGTGAGCATTTGTAAACAATATATTGTTGCGTTCATTTTCTTTACATTTAGTTAAGCGTAACCTTCAACAGTCAATGTACTATTAAGTTGATACGAAATGTAGTTGTAACTTTCAGAATCACAATTTTCTAGTCTGAATTTCATTTGATGGTTTCTGAATAACAATTGACTAATCTGAATTACTGAGCTTTCTGATTTAAAATGGACTTTTCTGGATTAGAATGACTCTTTTGAATTACATTTGATGCTTTCTAAAGGGTAATTGACTGTTTTGAATTACATTTGATGCTTTCTGAATTACATTTGACTATTCTGAATAACATTTGATGCTTTTTGAATTACAATTAACTAATCTGAATTACATTTGATGGTTTTTAAATTACTAGTGCCTAAGATGAATTAGATTTATTACAATTACAAGATATATTCGTACTAATTTGTAATTTTGCGGCTCTTTTCTTTTATCATTTTGAGAGCACTTGTAAACAATATATTCTTATGTTCTTTTGCGTTGCATTTTCTTAAGCGTGACTTTTCACTTACAATGTACTCTTTTTCTATTATCTGAACTTTATTTGATTCTTACTAGTTTGAATTACATTTGATGCTTTCTGAATTACAATTGACTTCTCTGAATTACATTTGAAGTTTCCTGTGACTCGTCTGAATTGCATTTGATGCGTTCTGAATTACAGATGATTAATCTGACTTACATTTGATGCTTTCTGAATTACAATTGACTCCTCTGAATTACATTTGAAGTTTCCTGTGACTCGCCTGAATTACATTTGATGCTTTCTGAATTGCAATTGACTAATTTGAATTATATTTGATGGTTTCTGAATTACTATTGACAAACCTGAATTATATTTGATGCTTTCTGAATTACAAATGACTATCTGAATAACATTTGATAAATTACAGTTGACTAATCTTAATTATATTTGATGCTTTCTCAATTACTATTGACTAATCTGAATTACAACTGATACTAAATTAGGGCTGGGAAAGTTATAGATATTTTATTTCATATTTGGTCACAAATTTAAAGATTTAAAACAAGCAAATAAAATTAACGCCAAATAACAATAATAAAAAACAATTCGCAAAATATCAATTTGTATGACCTTATTTGTTCTATCTTTATTTATACTGGAATTGCAATTAAGCTTTTTCATTAATTCGTATAAATCCTCGTATAAATAGATAATTGACATTTAAATTCCTTAAAACACTTCTACCTGTCAATTGTGATTGGCTTTGTCACTAAAATTCTTCTGAAGTATTAACGAAATACGCCGGAATGGAATTCCTTAATTCAGTTCATTATTGCAGTTTTAATTACTTTTTCTCTCTTACGCGTTACCGCTTATTTCTGACGTTTTGTTCCTGCTTTAAGATGCTTGAAAGCATCTATTCCAAGTACGGCGCGAAATATTTCTGCGTTTTAAGCCGTCTTTCTTTTCCGTATTATTCGGCTTCCGGAAAGTCTATTCTGTATATACAATGGCTGTTGAATTCGTTGAAAGGTTAATGTTTTAGGCCCTAACGTTGTTTTATTGTATGATTTTCAACTAAGTAGCTAAGGGACCGTATAGTAATTATATAGGTATGCGGGTCTATCTGGTAGGCTTAGATCTCATCTACTTCTATTGATTATACTGTATGTTAACAGAAAAAGAATATTTATTCAGCTACATAGAACAGGATATTTTGTTACAGCACATTTTTTGACAAGTTGAATTTGGTTTAAAAAACCTTTCTATTTTTACAAATAATTATTTATCCATTGGTGTCGTGTACTTATTAAAATAATAGCTGATATAATGATATTACCACTTACAGATTAAATTACGTTGTTCACGCTGAATAAGCTTTTTAATATACGTGTACTTTAGATTTTGTTTGCACCATCGCTCGTTTCGTAGTTTTGCGCCACGTCAGGCACGTGTATGTTTAATCTCTATGCATTGACTTGACATTATGCTGCACGCACTATATTAAAAAATGGTGTATTTTTACCATTGTACCATTAGTCAATTGTTAAGTCTATTCAGCATCAAAATTTGTTAATACCTAGCGACACTGGGTAATAGCTACACTACCAATATTATTATTTAGTTTTTATTTTAAGGATCAATGTAAATGTAGACACATTTAAAAAAGAAACTAATAATAATAAAATTTTTACAAATTTCAGGAAATTTTTACATATCACTAAATTCGTAGTCGTACGTGCACAGAATAAATGTTCTATGTTCTTTATCCTAAAGGAACAATAGTACAACTCTGCGCGCTATATTTCATATTTAGTTCTTTCTATGAATGCTGCTTTTATTTGTATTAGAATATCCAACTCCAAAACGAATTTCATACAGCATAAATATTTTAGGAATGCATAATGTACATTTATATCTTTCGTTTTAGACGCCACGCGCGTCGATTCTTTCAAACATATTTACTATCCAGTATAACGATTGAGAGTTTTATTTTTGTTCATTTTCTATCAGTGGAATAAGTAATATGATACTTTTTCTACGAGAGTTTGTGCGAAAATGTCTGAATAGCACAAAACTCCTTATAAAAATTAAATTACTCCAAATTTAAAAATAAATTTATTCAGGGTTTATAACTTATTTTCTCTCCAGCAGATGAATTAAGCTGATTAATCTGCATAAATTCAGACAATAAACATCCAAAGCAATACACAAAAAATGAAAATCCCAAAAACTACAAAATTCCTTTAAAAGTGTAAAATTTTCAGGAAAATTCTACAAGCAGTTAATTACCCGGCGCTTCCAACATATATGTCACGTTTATTTTTGGGAGGATGGTTTTACCTCCGGACGTGACATGCTAAGACAGAATCATTTTAATGGAATGCGTAGCGATCTACCCTACAGGATGTACTCGTACAATAACAAGAAAACGCGATTCACTTTACTACCTACTTTAATTTACCTGTTACGAAATGAAGTTACAATCCCCAGTTTCCCAACCCGTTTAGAATAAACCAGTAGACTTTGCCATTGTTAGGGTTACGAGCATTTTTCTTATTTAATTCTACTAAATCAACCATCATTTTAAATAAACTTTGCGCAATCCTGTCACCGACAAATCGTGTCTCTTAGTCAAGGCGGTGTGAATAAAAGGGATGCCTAATCTTAACAAAATGTGTTGAGAAAGATTTAACAAATGCAGACATGCAAATAAAATTGGAATTCCTGAATTCAATGTAAATATCGCTTCACCAAAATAATAAAATAAAGTAAAATTGGGTATTCAATTACTGAGTATGAATAGATTAAATAGTCCAATAAATTTCCAAATTATTTATAAAATTATTCTACTCACAGTTTTTTGTCCTACCATCATCAACTTAATTTAGATCACGCACTGTTACCTTATTAATTCATTTTATCTCGATAAATAAACTCGTTCTCTAATGAATTTAATTTATTTTATTCAAAAGCCTCAAACTTAAAAGAACTATTTAATTTTTATCAAATACTTTACAATACTATGCCTCATAGCTCACTACGGATACTTATTTAACATTGTAATTTATTCATGATTTATTTTGGAATAACTTAAAATTTAATTTAATTCATGATTTTATTTTCAAGGCACTGACCGATAAGGGTTCACCTAACACCATAAAATTTATTACTAGTGACTGTCATACGCTGTCGGAACTGTGTAGCTTTTATTAGCTACTTTCTTTGACTAGCTAACCTCCTACCAGGATTACCCCTTCTTCTATTAAAATTACAGTCATCTAATGTATTCCTACATGATTAACCTGTACCATACTTTTCCTAATTGCTACTGTCATGATTAATGTAAATCTAATCAGGTATGTTTTCTTAACTCAGGTAAACATTTCGGTTCCAGATCGTGGATTTTTCAGCAAGATTTGCCGCAGTCGCATAAAGATTGGTTTTCTATTTGAGCCATTTTAGAATACAGGATTTCCACTAAGAAACATGGAAGTTTGGATTTGCATTTTGTAAAGTCAGCATTTTATCGGGAATGGGAACGAATTCAGCCATACTATCTTCGTGCATCGTGTTAGTCGTTTCTTTACAGATATAATGGAAAAACAAGATGTGTATACTACAATTGTTTTTTCAATCAATAACACCATATAAAAATTATGCCTAAGGGAAGGAAGTATGAATTTAAGGAAATAAGCGAATTCAGGAATTGAAATCTATTTCCTGTTTGAACATAACTAGTAAATTAATTTTAAACGAATATAAATTTTCGTAATGCTTTATGAGACAGCAGTCAATAATGAAATACTAAAAGTAAAACTCATCGATAAAGGTGAAATATCACTGCAATGGAACGAACAAAAGCTGGTAAAATCCGGCGAAAAAGGAGGAAGTATCCCATAAAATATGTGTCACATTCGCAAAGCTCTCAAAACGTTGATTTCTCTGTGTGGAGAAATGCTGAAGGATAGACGAAATAGTATACGGAATGAGCTATGAAAGGAAGGGAAAACAATACCTGGGGAAAGGAAGGTATGTTTTTGGGAATGAATGAATGAAGCCTTTTTGTCTCAAAATTGAGATCGTCTTTGTTTCGGGAGAGATGTATAGTTGACATCTCGTTTAACTTAAAATATAGTTTTACGCTGATGTAGATGTACTCTCATAAAATATATTTTGTACAGTAGTTTTTAACTCACGATTTAATTTGTAAGCTTTGTGTAAGAGAAAAATTAAAATTAGTTATTAACTAATATTTATTACGTTAATAATAAAAAACATCAATAAGTCTTGTGTTTCTGAATGTAATATTAAAGAATCGTCGATCGTCGTCATTTTGGAAAATAGAATATCCAGGGATATGTGTTAATTCGGATTCAACATACTTTTCCTCCCAATCGAAAATACCAAGCAAAATTTAATTATTAATAATAACTAGACCATATTTAATAAATAATTGGTTGACTGACAACATAATAAAATATAATGCAGTTTTGATTTGCTACTCTTTCATAACAGTTAATACGCCACTGGTACACTTTATTTCCAATACGCCGATAAATGCAAAAACAAATAAGCAACATGTAAATTAAAGTTAATTAATATGTTAACTTGATGGAAATGAAAATTAGTAACATTGAAATAAAATTATTTACTTAGATTAAATTCAAAGAACTTAAGGTGTTTCAGTTCCTTAACCAAAATATATAATAAAATAAATGTCTACTCACATTTGCACACCAGCCGTTGTATTCACAAAGAAAAAATTAGCGTACTTAAATTAAACTTTTTATAATGATTTAGTCAACTGTTGTCAACTAGTCATGGCCAGAAAAGTGTTAAAAAATTCTGTAATTTATACGACAAGAAATGCATTTATTATTTACTTTATTTGTTAATTTATTATCATGTTACAAAAGACATTATTCGTATATGAATTTTAAAATCACATGTAAAATCGCCCTTCCCCCATCAGGGTTTCAAATAACACAAAGTAACGTAGTATATATATATATATATATATATATATATATATATATTAATTAGAGCGAATTATTAAATAAATGAGATTTTTAGTTAGAATACAATTTAGCGTGTTTTACTGCGCCCGTGTTCTAAATATATTACTCCACTTTAATCCACCAATATTAAAAATAATTGAAATGGAGTAAATTTAAGAAAACTACGATTGTCAAAGCATTAAGCAAACATAAGCCAGAATAGAGTAAGCTTCTTGAATATATAAAACACAAAAATCTATGTAGCAATAACGCGGTGAAATAATTGGTTTTATTGTTACTTAACATTTATAACTTCAAGTCGATTACTCGATTTACGATTTGAATTTACTGGCAATATGTATATCTCCTACATATAATTCAAAAAGTTGTTAGGATGATTCCATTACCATATTCCATTAGCAAAATAACAAGTAAAAATAATGAACTAACGATAATTTGATTTCTGATATTAATATGTTCATGTAATTGGATTTTGGGTTCTCTTCTGCTTCTACAGGACGTTGGTAGAACTAAATGGTTGGGTGATGAATGATGCTCTTCTCGCTGTATGCTCTTCTTGCTGCTTCGGTGGAACGGATACGTCTATCAGCATACGTGGTGTTCGTAGCGCTACTTGATAGGCCTGTCATCTCTTGCCGGGATGGGAGGGGGGGATAATGGCACATCGCCTGGAGTTATAGATGGTAGTGGTGAACCGAGGGCGCTGAAGGCACTTCTGGCTGCTTCTGTGGAGTGGATGGTACGGGTATGTCTATCAGCATATGTGGTGGACGTAGACAGTGCTGCTTGATAGGCCTCTCGGGTGTTTTGTCTCGGTCTTGTCTGTTGAGCTGATCAGCCACCCGCTTGGTGTCCCTCTTCTTCTGTTGTCGTCCTCCTCGTTTTCTCATCGAAGATATAGATACAAGGAAGAAGTATGAAAGATTGATATGAGTGAGATAGAATAATGATAAGATGATTATGATAGATCGTAGGATTCGGCCAACATTTTAAAAAATGTAATTGGTATATACCTGATTTGATGTTATGAAATTTTTCTCTTGCAGTTGCAATTAAATTTAAATAAAATAAACTTGAAGTAAAATAAGCAGAATTCGCAGCCTTGAAAATTCTGCTCGCTCTTCAAGAGAAAGTATGGTCACTTAATGAAGAATTGTTGCCAATCGAATCGTGCGAACTTAATCACTTGTAGACAATCGGAATGCGTCTAATGCGTCGATTTAAAACTGGCTTGGGTGGATATTTTTATATGAAATTAGCTCTGAAGAAGCAACTTCTGGTTGACGCCTGGCTGGCGGCACTTCTCGTAGTTATCGGCTCTCGTGGGCGTTACTTGAAGGAATTTTTTACTAAAATGTTTAAGAAGTGTAAAGCTCCTACCACTAAAAGACACATTTTTGCCGCGTTGAGAATTTTAAGGAACAATATTGCATTGTATCCCCTATCGAAATTCTGATCTCCCTTTCAATGCAGATGCCAGACAATGAGAAATATTGGTGTATTCAAACTGAAGAATATCGCCGAAATATTTCGGTGAAGACAAACAAATAGACAATTGTATGTACATAATTTTTATTCAGCAACTTTTTCAATTTTGAATTTTTTTTTAATTAATGTAATTGCTAGCGACGTCTCATACAATGATGTACCAGGTTGCGAGATAATACATATTTATATGTATGACTAAATACGCTCGCTTCTTTAACGAAATAATTAGGATAAATGTGTTTGTGTTTGTGCCACGATATCGATGTAAGAACGAGATTTGCGAAATAATGTTTTTCCGAAATAATTGTTCCGTATGATTGCAAATATGTGTGCGACTCCTTCCGCGGCCTCTTGCTGTTGGCGTGTATGTATGTGAACTGATTAGCCTTTTTATCGCGACCCTTCGCGAGCAAGGTAATGTCGAGGATCTCTTTTCAGGAATGAGTTTTGAATGAGAATGTTCAATACTTGCTCTCGCGCATCTTTGCTTTTCGCGTCATAGGGATTATTCATCGTAATTTTCACGTATACTAACTTATATAGGTTGAATTAAATTTAATTGCTTAATTAATTTATATTATACTACAGGATTATTTATATATTCGTCAATTAATTGAATTAATTTACATGGAGCATGTTAATCCGATAACAAAAGTTTCCCCTATTTTTCATTTCTCCCAAATTAACCCGTAAACCTATTTTTCCATGTATTTACGCATGCTTTCAATTATTTTGTTCATCACCATACACACAAAATTATCCATATATCCTGATGACCACACCTTCTCTTTCCCAAGAAACAGACCCTCTTTACTATCCGTTTATCAACACATTTTCCAAATTTGACATATAAATATTAAACAAACTTCCACTCATTGGACATTATTGTTTCACTTCCTTTCTTCCTTCCTTCCTTCTTCAAACACACAATCCTCCACCCTTGTTCTTATTTTTCTCTTTTCGAACATCCCTCTTATAATTAAAATTATTTTGTCTGACATTCCGACTTCTTTGATACTCATCTATTGTTTCTCTCCCAAATACATTATATAAGATTTCTTTGGCTATGCAATTCTTGATTCATCAGATAATTTATGATTATGGTTACCAAATTTATGATTACCTTTGATTCCTTATTCGGTCAAATATAATTCTTTATCTCCTCTCTTATATATAAAGGGATTATTTCATGTTCTTTTCATTTCTCTGTCATTCTTTCGCATTCATTTCAATTCTTATTAAATCCTCTTATTAATGCCTCAATTCCTTTCTTATCGAGACATACACAAGCTTCGCTTGGAAATCCTTCAGTGCTTGTAGCACTTTCTTTGTCTATTTTTCTTATTTCCTCATATACTTCCTCTTCCTTTATATTCTGCTCATTCTCCTCCGTATCATTTTTATCGTTAACTCTTCCTTTCTTTTGCCCCATATCCGCTCCGCGTTTGTTACCTCACTCTTTTATACTTATCATGCATTCTTTTCTATCGTTGCCTATCGCTCCATTCATTCTTAGATACTACCATACATTACTGTCACACTTCAACCTTTTAATCCTTTCTTTTTCCTCTGGCTTCCTCCTTACGCCACATTTACTTTTCGTCATTTTATATTTTATTTGTATATACTTAAAGAAATAATTAATGACACTCTCTTGTAGCATACATGGACATTCTAATTTCCACTACAACTCGAAATTTTGTTTGTCGAGATGTTTGATGCTCTGCAGGCGATATTAAGCACATCAACTATGAAATAAAGAGTAATTTTGCGCAACACTTTTTGATTCTCTCGAGAAATTAATCTAACAGTGTAATATGCGTCTCAGAGATACACCAACTAAGTAGCGCGGAGACTGACTAACAACGCAATGCTATGTGCGTTCCCAACAAACACAATATTAGAGAAAAAGAGAAATGAAATACCATTTGTATGTTTCTTAACAAATAAAATAAAATTGAACCGAGAAAAATATTCAATGGCACTAGGGTTTTTTATATGAACATTATAGAAAGGAATGGCGTAACAAATTTATTAAACAATGCATAATACATAATAATTATTTCTATTGCATATGCCGTTGCAAAATAAAAATGAAGAATTATACAGGGTGTATTTTTTTCGTACAGAACGTGTGCTGATCTTTTCAAGTAAAAGGAATAGAATATTGCACAATTATATGAAAAACCAATATTCAAAACCGTTGTTAAAATTTTTACCAAAACAAATTTCTGCAATTTTCCAATTTTCAGTATAGAACTTATTTATTTATTTAGATAAACATGTGAGATACAT
>WYDF02290992.1:0-16269 GCA_009867245.2 Adranes taylori
ATATATATATATATATATATATATATATATATTAAATAAGCTTGCACTAACTGGAAATCCCTGTTTCACTCCTCCATGTACATTCTACTCTGATATTTTACAACTTGTGTCCGTAGCTTTGAGTCCTCATACAGCCGTTTGACATTCATCCACACTTTTATTTATTCTAACCTTATTCATCATTCTCCATAAATATTCTCCCTCTAACTTGTCGAACGCAGATGTTAGGTCCAAGAACAAGTAGTCTCCTTCCATCTCCTATCCCCTGTTTAAAAATGAAGTTTAGGGTCACTATATCATCCATTGTACTTCTTCCCTTCAAAAACCTGTCTGCGTACTCAGCAATATATTTTTTCTTTCATCTCTTTTTCCAAACTCCTATTTTGCATATAACCTATACACTCTATTTGTTATCGTTTTACCTCTATAATTTTTTACATCCGTCCTATTTCCTCTTTTATACACTGGAATCCTTCCTCCATTTTCCAATCATCTGGTACCCTGCCCTTCCCATTTCATACCTCACTTGTCGACATTATTTTTCTCCTTGTCGGACCTTCCTCAGAATTTCCCTCACCTTTATTTTCTTTCTCCACTTTTCTGTCATTACCTTTATCGCAATTTTTTTCTCCTCTTCTACCCACTATCCATTTTTTATTTAAATTTCTTTCTATTATCTCCATTAATTCATCCATTCCATTTACATCCTCCCAGCATACTGCCTCAAGTCTTGCCTTATATTCCTTTTTTAATCCTTGTAACATACATACACTTCTTGTTCCTTTCGCCATAGCTCTTTCCTTTCTTCCGTTACATCTATTCCACATGTCCAACAAGCTTCCACTGAGAAACAATCAGTTACCATCATTTCTCGAACTGTCATATTTTCCATCTTACCTCTCGCTACCTCATTCAAATAATATAATCTATCACAGAGCCCGCACCATGCCCTCTAATGTTATATCCCCCTCCCAATCGCCTTCTACATTTCCATTTGCCAATTTATAGATTCTCTTCTTTCAGTCAATCCTTAAATTCCCTCCGCATTCACAATGTTATCTTTCTAGTTCCTTCCTATATACGCTGCTTCCATCCCTGTATTCATACCACGTTCCTTTCCAACGCTCACATTCCAACCCCCATTAATAATACGCATTCACTCTCCATCCTCCATCTCTCAATACACGCCTTCAATTTTCCGCGTGTCCTTTCCATCCATTATACACATATATTCTCACGAATATCCATCTGTACTCTAACGGCAATAATTTCCTTATTCATTTATATTATCCTTCTTCCACTCATGTCTCCACCAGACCCAGTATGTCAAATCCCCTCAAATAGTGTACAAATTCTTTATCTAAAAGTTTTCCTTTTAATCCTGCCACATTCCAACACATTCTCATGAACCTCTTGTTTTCCTACTGACATTATGCTCCAATCCCTCTTCAATTAATCCCTTCTTGCTGCACGCAATTTCGATTCCCAAGTCCCTTTCTTTCCATCCTTTGGCCTTGTAACCACAATCCTCTTTGCGACCTCCTTCACTTTTTCCTCTCTTCTCCACAATTCCTGTTGTACATTCTCCATACATTCTCCTCTATTAACCTGATGTAACGCCTATTGGCATTCTTCCTATCTTCCGAATTTGTTTCCTTTACATCATCAACTCTGCCCGTTTTTATATCCCACAATCCTTCAGCATCTTTATTCTTTTTTTAACCGCCAACTTGCTTCTTCAATTCCAGATCCGTTTTACACTTGACTCATCGTAATCCCACTTTCTGTATAAGAAAATTAATTTTTTGCGCATCATTATTCTACAATTATACATAAAATAAAATAGGCCACAGAGTCGTCCGATCAGTTAAAATGCTTATAAAATTAGTACAAATGAGCAAGGCCGGTGTTCACCTCTTTGACACCAAGCAGCCTGGCAGTATTCTTCCAGCATTTTTCTAGACTGGCGGTGTTCTTCTATCCTATCCTTCTATTCTTCCCCCACAGTTATCCCCATTCCTACAACATGCTTTTATTAGATATAACCATTTTTAAATGTATTCTTTTATTTTACTTATTATATTATTAAAAGATATGACATTTGGCAATAAAATCATTGAGGAATTTTGAAAACAATATAATATTAGATTTTTTGTTCTCCTGTAATTTTTTTATATATTTATATAGACAAACAAAAAGTCGGTAAACCTTAATTACTAAATCTTGGATTATCTACTAAGAGAACTCGTTTCTCGATAGTAAGTAATCCATAAATATTTTTGGATTAAAAATTTAAAAAAAGTTATGGATGATTCGCTAGCACAGAATGCAAAATCAATGGCCGGAAAATCAACTGCCCGTGACACCAAATCGATTGTTCCGGATGCAAAATTTTATTATACGATCAGCAATATGATTCACTTTCCATCATCTATAGTTCTTTACTATATTACATAAGTATGAAGAACCATAGATTATGAAAAGTGCACAAAGATTCACAAAGGTGCGAAAAGATTCACTTTTCGTAATCTATCGTTCTGCTATGTAAATATTACGAACCATTGATTAGTAAAAGTGTATTCTATTATCGATCATAATAAGCGACAGACATTTTGCAAAATTATATGTACCCAGTAACTGAATTTCAAACCTGTTACGGTACATACATCCTTTTGAAAACTGTTTGATAAACAATATTTAATTTAAGAGTAGAAACAACATTATACGATTCAATTTTCATAATCCATAATTCTGCATGATACATATGTATTATATAAATATGAAGAACCATAGATTACCAAAAGTGGACAAAGATTCACAGAGGTGCAAGAAGTTAACTTTTCATAATATACAGTTCTTCATTATATTATTATGAAGAACTGTAGATATTATGAACCATAGATTACGCAAAGTGCATCCAATAGCTGATCATTTCTTTACCGGTATTTTGATTGTTCGGGATTTAGACCATCGGAATTATAATTGTCGGATAATTCATTATCGGTATTTCAAACCAAACCCACTGTACTATACTAATTTGTACTGATAAAGTAATACTGAATTTTTAATCTATTAGGGTACATCTTTTTGAAAACAGTTTGATAAACAATTTTTAATTTAAGAGTAGAAATAACATTATAAAATTAGCACTACGGGTCACTTTCAGTAATCTATAGTTCTTCGTTATATATATTATATAAATGTGAAAAACCATAGATTATGAAAAGTGCACAAAGATTTACAAAGGTGCAAAAAGATTCACTTTTCTTAATCTACAGTTCTTCATTATATTATATATAAATATCATGAACCATAGATTCCGCAAAGTAAATCCTACAGCTGATCATTTCTTTGACGGTATTTTGATTTCTTGGGATTTAGACCGTTCGACTTATAATTGTCGGACATTTCATTACCGGAATTTCAAACCAAACCCACTATACTAATCTTGCACTGATAAACTGATACTGAATTTTGAATCTATTAGAGTACGTCGTTTTGAAAACAGTTTGATAAACAATTTTTAATTTAGGAGTAGAAATAACTATACAATTAGCACTACGAGTCACTTTCATTAATCTATAGTTCTTCATTATATATATTATATAAATACGAAAAACCATAGATTATGAAAAGTGCACAAAGATTTACAAAGGTGCAAAAAGATTCACTTTTCTTAATCTATAGTTCTTCATTATATTATATATAAATATCATGAACCATAGATTACGCAAAGTAAATCCTACAGCTGATCATTTCTTTGTCGGTATTTTGATTTGTCGGGATTTAGACCGTCCGATTTATAGTTGTCGGATATTTCGTTACCAGCATTTCAAACCAAACCCACATATGTACTAATATATACTGATAAAACGATACTGAATTCCGAACGAATTAGGGTTCATCCTTTTGACAATAGTTTGATAAACAATATTTAATTTAAGAGTAGAAATAACATTATACGATCAGCAATATGAGTCACTTATAGTAATATATAGTTAAATTATAAAATATTAAGAACCATAGATTAATAAAAGTGCACAAAGATTCAAAAATGAGGGAAGAGATTTATTTTTGTAATCTATAGGTGTTCATTATAATATATCAATATTAAGAACCATCGATTAAGAAAAGTGAATCCTATTTCTGATCCAAGTTATTTAAATTTAAATAAAATAAGCGATTCAGTAACTGGCCCTGACATCAGACAAATTAGATTCAAGAGTGCGAAATAGCTCGCCCTTCAAGAATAAGTTTGATCACTTAATGGTGGCTTATTGCTGATCAAATTGTGTGAGATCCTCACTCATAAGCGATCAGAACAAAACCCAAAATTCGTCTGAGTGGCTCCTTTTATGCGTCTGATTGGCGCTAGATTGAGTGGCTCCTTTTATGTGAAATAAGCTGAGAAGAAGCAACTTGGATGTCCGCTTCTTCTCGTAGTTGCCGGGTCAATTGGGCGTGTCTTGAAGGAAATTTCTGATAGAAAAAATTAGGAAGGTTTGTAATTTCGACCAATAGAAAAATTTCTTTGTTCCCTTGAGGATCAAAAGTACTTTATTTTTTTGACGAAAGTATAAGTGGTGGGTACGCATAAACGGTGATGGGTACCTTTATACGACAAAAAGCTTGGGTAGCATTACATTGAAATGCCTTCTGCTAAAATTAGTGGAACTAATAACCTATCAGACATCGGTCTAAAGCACAAAAAGGTAAGAAGCTTCACGACTTGTTGAAAATAGATGGATGGAAATAAACGTTAAAAACTTTTTCAGATAAACATAATAAGAATAATAGCCTTCGCAAAAAGAAATATAGCGATGCGGAAATATTCTGTCTATTTGTGTAATACAAACATACATGTGCATAAAAAAGCGAGCGCAACATTGTCAGTCTCTTGTATAGCGAGCGGCGAAAGATCACATACGTCGGTGCGCTTTGTGTTTCGAGTGCGCTTAATGTCGGAGCGATTGACTATGATTTTCTATGCATGCGGCATTTATTTAAGGTTATTAAATTTTATTTCCCAATGAAGGACGTCCAAAACGAATTCAAAAATGAAAATTTCAAAGATGAAAGTCCATTAATTATGTTTATGATTTGTACTATTTAAAAATTGTCTTATTTTTATACGTATAACAACAATAAAAGTGGATCTGCAGTTATCTTTGTATTTTAAATGGAAAACAATTCGTACCACCATTTTTTGCAGCATAAAAACTCTTTGCTTATCCCAATTGATTGTAGCACCCCATCACATTATGTTATAGGACACTGCGTTATAGAAATTTGCATAGTACAGGTGGACTACAGTACGCAGATGCTATCTTAAGTGTGCAACAGGGCTTTCTAAGTTTCATGCAGATTTGTTCAACATGTGTTGTCCATTTTATCTTTTGTATACTACTTTATAGGGATATATGGAATATGTTAAATAACAGATCAAAAATAGTAATATATTTATTTCTTATTTAGGCCCACATGTTGTTATGTCTAAAGAGACGCTTTCAAATGATTCACCTGTATCCGTTAAGCAGACACCATCCGATGCGGAGACCCAAACCATCGCTACTACAGATCCTGAAGAACCAATGACAGAATACACACGTCACATTGTAATCGATATCAATACAAATAATGCAACCGTTTCGAAAACTAGAGGTAAAGTTATCTATTTCTCATTTTTCATAGACGCAAATACATGAACCTCTAAACGTGAGTTCGTGCAGTTCAAGCTTTTTACTTTATTATATAATCCTTACTTTATTATATAAAACGAACATGTTTACTCGAAATAGCTAAATCAACCAAAATACCAATTTCTAGCAAAGGTGATAAAATATCTGAAAGAAATCAAATATTTTGCATTCAACAAAAATACTGACATGTTGGCACCTAATGATCTCCAGCCAAACTCAATACTCATATTTGATGATATTTCCTGCGATCGGCAAGACAAAATCAATGAATATTTCAGTATGAGTGGACAGAACAACATCGAAACCACTCGAATGAAAATGGAAAGTCATGTTGAAGTCTTCTTTTGCTTTTCGTTAGGTTAACGCCGGTTTCTTTCCTATCTAAAGTTGAAGGGTGAAGGAATATTAGGTAAATTAAGAGACAGTGGATATTAAAATAAGTTAGGATATAGTGATTAATAACATCTAACTACTTAATAACTAATATCCGATTTATCAAGAAAATTAATAAGACTAAGACAAGAATCCAAGGACAAGGACAAGGATCCAGAAATTGATTTAATGTGAAACAGGGATTCAACTTTAAGATGAAGTAAGATAGAGGGAAGAACACTAATATTACGAGAGTTCAAATTAAATTCAAAGAAAATATGATACCAGTCATCAAATGGTCCACAAAGCCAAAAGAGATCACCTTTGGCTTCAATATGGAAAAGATGATCCGGAATAGAACCATGACCCAATCTAAGACGAGAAATAACAGAAAAGATATACCTAGATTAAGGTACTACGATTAAAAGTGAATCTTCGGGTTTATATTAAAATAATTAGAATAATTTACTAATTAAGAAGGGACAAGCGCGTGGGATGAATGTGGGAAGGTTAAAAGTGTGGTCTCTTTCCTATGTCGACGATGTTATGTGTATGGCGAGTAGAAAGAAAGAGATGAATGAAATGATAGAGAGGTTGAATAGATATTTGAACAGAAGGGGTTTGGAAATCGATGTTCAGAATACTAAAGTAATAGTGTGTATGAAGGGAGGGAAGGAATGTAGATGGGATAAATTTAGTAAAGAGGAGTAAATAATAGGCACAATAAATATATATAAATATTTGGGTTTCACTTCGATTCAAAATTGGACTTGAAAGGAACACATTAAACTGATAACGATGAGGACACGAGGAGTAATAGAAAGAATGAGGTTGATATGGAAAAGAAGGTTCGGTGAAAATGAGAAATAAGATAATGCAAGTGTGTGTGAATAGTATTGTGATGTACGGAGCAGAAGCATTTGCGATGGAAGAGAGATAGATGATAGAGAGGGTGCAGGTTGTAGGTTTGAAAAGGATGCTAGAATTAAATAGGAATATGTCGAATCACATAGTATTTTGAGTGGAAGGTATTGAAGAATGAAGGAAGTAAGTTGCTTAAGGAAGTATATATTAAAAGCCTGATGAATGCAGAAAAGGATAAACGTATGAATGAATGTATTAAGTGGCGAAAAATGTGAATAAGAGGTTTAAAGGATCTACTGAGAAAATGATGGGAGGTGCGGAAGTTGTGAACAAGGTCATAGAAAGGATGAGGGATGTTGAAAAACAGGTGAGGGAGGAAAACTTAAGGGATAGTAGGTATAACAGTAAATATATATGAATCAGGGAAAAAGAGGGGATGGCCAAGTATTTATCATCAGATTTAAGTATGAGGGATAAAAAATTGATTGTTAGGTTCAAATGTGGGAATGAGAAGGATGGAAATAAGTATTTGTTGAATGAGGAAGAAATAATGTGTAGGTCATGCAGCAGGAAAGAGAACAAATGAAGTCATTGGATGAAAAAGTGGAATGATAGGGAAAACGAGTTAAGGAAAAACTGGAGGGTTAGTTTGACAGATGAAGTAAAGGGAATAAAAATCATGAAAAGAATTAAAATAGAAATAAACAAAAAGAAGATAAAAGAGAAAGAAGAATAAGGATGAGGGAGAGAAGGATTGGGGATAAGCAGGAAAAGTGAGTACGAGAAAATGAAGAAACGGTAAGAGAGAAAGTGGAGAGATAAGTGGGAGGAGAGTGTGTAGAGGGAATGAAGGAAGTCAGGATAAAAGGAGTTATGGGGTAAAGCCTTCCCTTCTTCCAAGAAGTAGGAATGGTATGAAATATAAGAGAATTGTTTTATTATTGTTACTATAAATTTACTTTAATTTTTTCTTTTTGTTTCTTATTTTGAATTAGCTGTATATATGTATATATATATATATATATATATATATATATATATGCCAATTGCGGTCTTAGCTCTTCTTTTTCTATAAAATAATTATAATTTGTACCAGATCAACAATTTAGTTCCGACCATGAAGCTTGCCAAGATGCGTATAAATCCTTTTCGAGACATGGAAATACTACAGTGTTGAAATTTAGCCTTAACTGGAGATAAATTAGGAGGTCCCCTTGCTAAGGCACCCATTATCTTGTTCCCTAGAATCCGGGGATGACCCGTAATCCAGCAAAATTTATTCTAAATATCATTATCCTGAGCTAATGCAACTCTTTATACCCAAAACTGATTTAAACAGAATATAAAAGAACAGATTTTTAGAAGTTTCATTGAGTGAGTTAAGCTTCATAGAGTACATTAGCCAAACTATCCGAATAAGATTCCACATGGCTGGGATCAGTTAACTTTTGTAAACCCAGAAGAGCAATTAGCATATCCAATTTTAAGAAAGTAACGGAATGATGAATTTCAAAACAAGGAAAGTTAAAACCCAGTCGAATATAATTAGTATATGGAACAAGTCGCTTCAATGATTGAAAAATTAATAGAAGGGTTTTTTCCTAAATGAATGGAGCGAAAAAAGATCTCCGGGGGAAAAACCTTCAAAATTAAAGAGGAATGAACAGAAAATAATTTCAACAGGTATTGTCACGGGTTTTAAAAGATACTATCAACCTCTACCATATATGTCCCGTAGGAGTGTAGCTACTGGCTTAGCGTCCAATACCCACAATTTATATATTCTTAAGCACTATATTTTATAGGGACAGGCTTGAACAAATAAAAGCATGAATAAGTTCAAGGTTAGTAAATTGGAAATACTTTAGAAAAAATAACAATAAATTGATTAAAATAGTCATTAAATCAACATAGAAAAAGCTAAAATAATCACTGATTAATGTTCAATAAATTAAAATAACGAGCTATAAATTAAGTATTGATAGACTTTAAGTCTAACAATTTTGGTCTCTGCTGCACAATAAGTGGAGGATAAGGATCTAAGAATAATTACTCTGAAAGTGCAATTGAAGTCCAAAAGGACAATAGCATTGATAAGAACAAACATTTGACAGGTGTAATAAGCAAGTCACCTTTCGAGTGACATAGAACTTCAATTTTGAAAACGGCTCAAAATTATTTGTGATTTTCATGGAAAAAAATGAATTAACAACATGAAGGAAATGAACAAGATAAAATGCAAGAAAAATTTGATTATGAATTAAACAAAGCTAATTATATCCAAATACAAACAAAAAATCGGCAAACCCAATTTAATTTGGATTATCAACTAAGAGAGCTCTTTTTTCGACAGTAAGTAATCCATTAAATGTTCTGGTTTAAAATTTTTTATAAATAAGCTATGGAGAATTCGAGTATGTTCCGAATATGGCCGATAATTATCCCTCCACTGTTGTAAAACTTGCAATCACCATGTTGCTTTGTAACAGGCAATGGATATAAGAAATGTATCAGGGCATATGGGATATCCATCAGGATTAACCTTCCAAACTAGAATATGTTAGCTAAGTTCAGATTAAGCATCCAAATGTATAATCATTGTTGTGCTACTTTTAACACAATTCATATCATTTTATAACTTGTAGATATGAGTGAAGAACCAGAATCTCAAAAAGGATCACCAAAAAATGGTTCACCTCATGGAACGCCCAAAGGAACGCCCAAAGGAACGCCCAAAGGAACGCCCAAAGGAACGCCCAAAGGAACGCCTAAAGGAACACCTTTAGGAACACCACAAACATCAGCTCAGGATGTCCTAGGAACTCCTATACGTGAAATGCATACGGAATTTCCAGAAAGCCAATCCCCAAGAGGTACCTTCGATTTCACACCCTACGTCAATCCAGCAAAAGAAGACAAGGATAAAAAACAGAAGACACAACAGACCCTACTAGAGAAATCTAAAGGAAAAAAAGTAGATGACAAAAGCAACGCAAATGAAAAGGAAAGGAAACAGAGAGACAGTCCGCTGTATAAGAGAGGAAGTGGTGCTAATCTAAGAAGCAAATACTCAAAGTAAGTTAATTTTTGATTGGATTATCTTAGATTGGACTAATAAGACATGTTTTGGTTCGGCTATCAAAATAGTCCTCGATCATTAAAGTAACCAATATGACATCGCTCCATGATTAAATTGCATTTGTGAGAACTCTTAGAACATCTTCTACCTAAAGATCTTAGGATGACTCGAGTAATGCATATTTCCGAAATCACTCCATTTGTACAATGAAACTGAAAATAATTCAAGCAATAAAAATAATTCATATCATTCAAGTTATAAACACAGAATTATTTCCACAAATTATTTAGATTTTAAATAATTTATTTTCATTTAACACGTATTTCCATTTAAAAATCATTTCCATTTAACAATATTTCCAATTGTTTCCATTTTGTCAAATATTTACTAATTATTTCCATTTTGGAAATTATTTCGGAAAATATTTCAAATTTGGAAAATATTTCCAATTATTTCTATGTAGGAAATTATTTTCATTTAAAAATCATTTACAATTATTTCCATTTACCAATTATTGCAAAAAGTTATTTTAATTTTTTTTTCCAAAAACAATTATTTTCAATTTGCCAAATATTTACCAATTATTTCCATTTTGGAAATTATGTCGGAAAATATTTCCAATTTGGATAATATTACCAATTATTTCCAATTAAAAATTATTTTCATTTTATCAATATTCTCCAAAAAGTACAAAAAATATTTTGTAAATTTTTCAAAATGGTTTAAAAAATTATTAAAAATTATTTTCATTTTTAATAATTCATTTCCATTTAAAAATTATTTTCATTTAACAATTATTTCCCTTTTGTCTAATATTCACCAATGATTAACCATTTTGAAAATTATTTCGGAAAATATTTCCAATTATTTCAATTTTGGTAATTACTTCCACATACAAATTATTTCCAATAATTTCCATTTTATCAATTATTTCAAAAAATTATTAAAAAATTATTAGAAATTATTTTCATTTTAAATAATTCATTTCTGTTTAAAAATTATTTCTATTTGAAAATTATTTCGATTTAACTATTATTTCCAATTGTTTCCATTCTGTCCAATTGTTTCAAATAATTACATTTTGGAATTATTTCCAATTTGTAAAATATTTCCAATTATTCCTATTCTGGAAATAATTTCCGTTTAAAAATTATTACCATTTTATCAATTTGTTCCAAAAAAATTTAAATAATTTTATTAATTATTTCTAAAATTGTAAAAAAATATTAAAAATTATCCCCATTTAACAATTATTTCAATCATTTCCATTTTGAAAATTATTTCCATTTAAAAATTATTTTCAATTATTTCCGGTTTTGCAAATATTTTGAGAATTATTTCCAAAAATTATTTAAAAAATTATAAAAAAATATTTCCGTTTTTAATAAATTATTTCCATTGAAAAATTATTGCCAATTAAAAATTATTTCCGTTTAACAATTATGTCCAATTGTTTTCATTTTGTCATAATTCACCAATTATTTCCATTTTGGCTATGATTTCTAAAGTATTTCCAATTTGGAAAATATTTCCCATGATTTCAATTGAAAAATTATTTCCGATTATTTCTATTTTAACAATTATTTCCAAAAATTTGTAAAACTATTTCGTCAATTATTTAAAAAAATTTAAAAAATGTTAAAAATTATTTCCATTTTAAATACATTATTTCCACTAGGAACCTAATTTCAATTTAAAAATTATTTCCATTTTGTCAAATATTTACTGATTATTTCCAAATATTTTGGAAATTATTACTAATTTGGTAAATACTTTCAATTATTTTTATTTTGGAAATAATTTCCATTTAAAATTTGGTTTTAATTATTATTGTTTTGTCAAATGTTTTTTGAATTATTTCCAAAAATTATTTAAAACATAATTAAAAATAATTTCCACTTTTAATAATTGACTTCTATTCAAAAATTAGTTCCAGTCCATTTATGAATTATTTACAATTGTGTCCATTTTGTCAAATGTTTAGCAATTATGTCTATTTTGGAAATTATCTCGGAAAATATTTCCAATTATTTACATGTTGGAAATTCTTTCGATTTAAAAATTATTTCCAATTATTTCCATTTTATCAATTATTTTTATTTCTAAAAATTATTAAAAATAGTTTGTCAATTATTTAAAACATTATAAAAAAAATTATTACCATTTTTAATTTAAAAAATATTTTCATTTACAATTATGTATGTATTGCCTTTTTGTCAAATATTTACTGATCATTTCCAATTATTTCCATTTGGGGAATTATTTCGGAAAATATTTCCAATTTGGTATATATTTTCAATTATTTTTATTTTAGAAATAAATTCCATTTAAAATTTATTTTTAATTATTTCCGTTTTGTCAAATATTTCGCGAATTATTTCCAAAACTTATTTAAAAAAATATTAAAGATATTTGTCAATTTATTGACAAATATCTTTAATATTTTTTTATGAAAAAACAATTATTAAAAATTATTTCCATTTTTAATAATTTATTTGCATTTAAAAACTTTCCATTTTGTCAAATATTTACCAATTATTTCCATTTTGGAAATAATTTCGAAAACTTTTTTAATTTAGACAATTTTTCCATTTTAGAAATTATTTCCATTTAAAATTTAATTCCAAATATTTCCATATTATCAAATATTTTGTTAATTATTTCCAAACATTATTAAGAAAAATTATAAAAAAAATTCCATTTAAAAACTTTCCATTTTGTCAAATATTTACCAATTATTTCCATTTTGGAAATAATTTCGAAAACTTTTTTAATTTAGACAATTTTTCCATTTTAGAAATTATTTCCATTTAAAATTTAATTCCAAATATTTCCATATTATCAAATATTTTGTTAATTATTTCCAAACATTATTAAGAAAAATTATAAAAAAAAAATCCATTTGTCAATATTTCTATTTGTTCAAAACTTAGTATACTTATATCCAATTTTCAGAACAAAATTAGACAAGAAAAGTTCGCTTGTGTTGCGCAAAGCGTCGACAGCATCGCAAGTGGGAAAAGAACGACGTCCGAGTCAGATAAGTTCGCGTTTAACAATGGAAGCTGAAAAAGAGAAGCAACTGAAAGTTAAAGGGCCATTGCGTAAATCCAGAACTGATTTGGCGGGTTCGAGGACAAAGGTTCATTCCAAGACAAAGGTTCAATCCAAGACGAAGCTGAAATCAAAAAGCAAGGACCCAAATGGGTAAGGCTTATTTCGTTATGAAATAACAATGTTCTTATTATCACATTGCTATCGTATTTTTTCGAATATGTAGGCTCATCTACAGTATACAGGATATGCATTTTTTAATAGGAACAATATTGGTATCTCCAAAAGTAAAAGAAATACAAAAATGTTTACTATCCCTTACGTTCAATTATGATCGTATTACCAAACACGTAATACCAAATCACGTTCATTGGCAAACGTAATACCAAATCATTTGATTATGTCATCTGCTTCCCAATTTATGTGATTTTAATATTTTGTTACAGAAAATCAGAACAAGCCAAAGAATCGGAAGCCCGGTCGGAAGGCTCTGATCGTACGTAAAGTGAAAACTATTGAACAAATACGACGTAATATGTTATTTGCCTTAAATACGTTATTCAATGCATCAAGAGTATTGTAATCAAACTACTCACCAAGTTGTCTACTCATGACAGTGAATGAATAGTACCTAAATAAATACTAACAGAGAAAAATATAATATTTGTGACTTAAATAAATAACATTAATAAAAAAGATGTAACAATTTTTATTCTCCGCTTGTTGAATATCGATTGAATATAATTATATGGTATGACCCTGTGCATCATTTCATTGCCAGCAATGAGCTAGACATCCGTTAATTCATATGTAATTTGAAGTTGCCTAGGTTATTTCTTATATTAATTCTTAATTAGTCTCGTGTATTACGCACACACAAAAGTCATTTTTCTATAATATGTTGGTATGTAATATATTAGGTTTTTAATTAGAATACCATATAAGGTTATGGTATTTTACTGACTCTATTTTACTGACCGCTGATTGGTCAATAAATATTAGTGTAATTCATTGCGTAGTCCTTTTATTTATTTTAAATAGCTTTTATTGCTATTAGTGCTTTTATTTATTTTATATAGAGATTGTTACGGTACTGAAAATAAAATATAAAAAATAACAATAGAAAATTAAAATAAAAATGAACATAAAATTATAAAAATAAAAATAAAATAAAAATGAACATAAAATTATAAAAATAAAAATAAAATAAAAATGAAAATAAAATAAAAAATATATAAACAAATAAAAAGAATTAAAAATATATATAAAAATTAAAAATAAAGAAATACAATAAATAAAAATAAAATAAACAATAAAAATAAAAATTGAAAATAAAAGATAATAGAAACTTAAATGAAAATAAAACTAAAACATTCAATAATAAATAAAATTATTTTATTTTTTATTTTCATTTAATTTTGTATTATCTTTTATTTTCAGTTTCTATTTTTATTGTTATAAAAAATTAAATAATAAATAAAATTATTTAATTATTATTTATTATTTAAAATGATTTAAATTTTATTTTCGATTATCTTTTATTTTCAGTTTTTATTTTTATTTCTTTTATTTATATTATATATTTTTATATATTTATTTTGTTTTTATATTTATATATTTTTTAATTTATATTATTAATTCTTTTTATATTATTTATATATTTTTTATTTTACTTCCATTTTATTTATTTTGATGTTAATTTTTTATTTTTATTTTTTATTTTCTATTTTCATTTTGATTTTTTAATATTTTATTTTCAGTACTGTAACAAAGCTGCTGCTTGGGCATTTAAATTATCGCCATTATGTTAGGGCTTTGAAAGTATAAATACGAGATTGAAGGGTTAATGTTTGTTGATCTCGTAATTGAATATTCAAACATCTAAATATTCGAGCCGGTTAGTGAAAGAGTCTAAATTTCGGTTTATTAAATGTTGTGTCAAGATTGGTTCCTTCAAGGCCATCGCCGGCTGCCATGATGCAATACATACAGTGGAGAGAGTCTGTGACGTAATCTTTCGTATACTTCACAACGTAATGTGAGTACAAAATAATATAACATATTTTTTCGTTTGTATATTTTTTCGTTTCGTGTCGCAATTTCGTGATAGTGTCCATTATCGAAAACAAAAGGAGTTAATTACAAATAAAATATAATAATCTCAAACAATTTGAAGCTATTCTTGTTATATTAGACGTGTTGACTTTTTGGGATTCAAAGGTAAAGATCTTTAAATGGATAATCTAAGAGAAATAACGATTTATTAGACACACGCAACATAATTGCAGCACACGACTTGTATCTTGGTGGCGGCTGCGGGGATAAAAACTTACTGCGACGAAGTTGAAATTTCTGGCAAAGAAAAAAAAAAGAACTAGTGTCTATGTGAATATGTTTTTTACTTCTATATGTTAGAGAAATATAGTTGGAAAAATAATTTGAGTAATAGACTTCTTTTAAATAACCAGAAGTGAGACACAACAAACGTTCCTCTCGAAGCTTCGCTCGCGAGAGGGCATGACAATCGAGCGGCAATATATAAGCGAAAAATTCTTGGAGGCTGAGCTCACTATTGCTTAGAAGTTTGTTAGTTTTTGACGGTTGATAATTGTTCAGAATTTTAGAGTTGAAAGTACGCGATTGTCTTTAAGAATTATGTCTGAAGTACAAATGTGAGTAAAGGAACTGAAAGACCTTAGGTTCTTTTAATTTTATTCTCAAAAGAAATCTGAAATATACGTGAGATATTTTATATACTTTGCATACTTATTCTATGAAATTAAATTTGAGGTGTTACGAGTTTATCTAGTCAAAAATAGTAAAGTCTTAGATGTATTTACATTGGACTATAGTTTATAATTTTTTTTAGTTATAAGTTTTGACTTTCGGGGTCGCAAGTCCACAGGGCTATGTCCACAGCGCAAGCTATGTAACGAAAAAAAATATTATACGTGTTCACTTATTGGATTCAAATGTAAAGATCTTTGAATAGTTTAAATAAATAATCTAAAATAAATAGCAATTTATTATACAGAGGAGTTTCGTGTATAATATAGTTGCAGTACATGACTTGTATCTTGTCGGGGGCTGCGGGATAAAAACTTCCTGCGACAAAGAAGAAATTGGTAGCAAAGAGAAAAAAAGAAATAGTGTCTACGTGAATATATTTGTTACTTCTTTATGTTAGGGGGTGAGAGGGGG
>WYDF02291003.1:0-16268 GCA_009867245.2 Adranes taylori
CAATATCCTTCACGACGTAGGGTGCAACCGGGTCTTTGTCTATACCGTAAGAATGTCGCAGATGAAAATATAGCACTGTTAAGGCGGCATTATGGCGCTGGATGTATTTTGTTCTAGCATAGACGGGACATGCGGAAAGAATATGAAGTAGCGTCTCTGGTTGAGACTTACATGCCCTGCCGTTCGTATCTGCCACCTGTAAGGCCATTATATTCTTACGGTAGACAAGCGTGTTTATGACACCATCTTGGCATGCAAAAATAAATCCCTCAGTGTTAGATCGCAGGCCAGCTGATATTACGAAGCTGAATGTTAAATGTGGTGATGATATTATAAAATTGGCCATGCATAGGTTTATTCCGATGGAGTTGTTTGAATATTGCCAATTCTGATTTTCGAACTATCTTTTTGACAGCCTCGATGTCTAACTCCATCACGTTCATTGCTTCACCACTATTAGCCTGCATATCTCTTGAGAACGATAGCCCAAGGGAAAAACTACCAATATGGAGTTGGCTCTTACTCTGAACGAAAGATTGCGTCTATGACATGATGGTTTTCAAACGGAGCTACTTCCTTACATACTAAAAGTTAACATAATGAATGTCACGAATTAATTTGATTTTAATGTTTTTTGTTGCTTTAAGCACTGATGTTTTAAACAACGGATTCTCTCTCTCCTAATCCCAAATTTGTCATAATTTGTTTTTCTGATGCATTTATTTGCATGCAAAGGTACAGGAACAAGCTCTTCCGTTATGTAGTTTATTGGTTTTACTAGTAGGATTAGTTTTGTTTTTCTAAGTGCTAATCCGAACATGATATACGTATTGTTACAATTTTTATATGCTAGAAGCAAATTATAGTCTGTTTGTTATTAAAATAGTTAAAACCTGATTAGCGAATGTAGCACAAAATTAGAACGCGATTGATGGTGGGTTTATTGTTATTGTGTATTGAAATAATTGTTTAAAAATTGTATTTCAAATATCAAAATATCTTTAAATAGTGGATTGTATTCTATTTTAAAATATTGCGTACCATAAACAGTAAATATTAGATTTTTAGGCTAGCTAGATAGAGTACGATCATGTCATACGCCTTTTCGTAACTTAACACGCGTCGGTTGTTCAAATTCGCTCCGGTTCTAATCGAACGGAAGGGAAACCATATCATCGCAAGCAGCACGTCAAATCGTAGTACAAGAGGCGATGTCGCTAGTTACCTTCCCCCGTTGCTCTACTCCCCGCCCGACCACTTCATCCGCTATTACACTGTCTTCTTTTCATTTCCCCCTCGCGCCCTCACATCACGCATATACGTATCGCTCGATTTCCCGTAGCTTTCGCCCACTGTCTTTCTTTACTTACATGACTGTCTACTTACCCACGCGTCTCTCTTGCTCCATTCTATAGCTCCGCTCTGTTTTCGCTCGTCCATCAGATGTCCGTCTGTCCGTCGGCTCTATTTAGTTCGTGTTCTTGTGAATCGCGTGTCCATAGCACCGCGAATACATTGCTTTGTACATATTATACTTTATATATAGACTGTTTCTAATTTTCTAATTCAAATATGAATTAATGAGAACAATTATTCTGATTCAGTTCTTTTACTTCTGCAAGAATTACAGGCATCATTACGGCATTCAGGGGCGATGGCTCTACCTTCTCAGTGTTATCATACTTTTTCAAAAATGCTCTGGAAGTACTCTAATTTTTGTCTTAAGATGCGCTTCCATTAGTTCATATTGTCAAACCCCGTATACTACGGGTAATGAGCGGGCATTAAACTCAAAGGTAGAATAGTATTTAAATTTATTTAAATACTTTTACTTCCGCAAGAATTACAGGATGTAAGAATTAAGATGCGTTTCAATTAGTTTGTCAGACCCCGTATAATAGGGGTAGTGACCGGGCATTAAACTCAAAGGTAGAATAGTATTTAAATTTATTTAAATACTTTTACTTCCGCAAGAATTACAGGATGTAAGAATTAAGATGCGTTTCAATTAGTTTTGTCAGACCCCGTATAATAGGGGTAGTGAGCGGGCATTAAACTCAAAGGTAGAGTAGAGAAGCATTTAAGTTAAATTTATTTAAGGTTGTACTCGGGAAAAAATAAATTAAAAATTTATTTAAAAATAGTTAGATTTAATTCAACTGTAAGTTTGCTTGACAAAACATTAATTGAAAGGTAACATAGCAACAATTTGTGTAAACACAATTTATTTTAATAACAGATTTTGGAATAACCCTACGACTAAATTAATAGTAATTAAAACTAGACAAAGTTAAAGTTAATTAGTAAATATCTTACATTCTTATATCTCTCGACTTACTTCATCTCACTGAATTTAATAGGTATTAATCATAAAAAGAATAAAGTTCAACTCGAACTGATCTACATTACTTTTAACTTTCAATTGAGAGCGCCAGAGTTAAAACTGCTTCTTATCGGTTCTGTCAGTAATATGTTTTAGTTATCGCTCACTTAGAAACCTCTAGCCTCTGGCCGTGATATTGACTTTTCTAATGGAATTTAACACATTTCCATTTCGATTAATTCGTGTCAAATCAATATATTTGTCCTATATAAATTGAAAGTTTAAAGTGTTTGAGGTTGCCAGCTATATTTATAATTTAATTTTTCTTTATAATAATTACGATTTCCCACTACATGCGCTTATATTTATATTTAATTGAATCCCTATATTTTCGCTACACGGCATTTCTCCACCCTACGGACAAAATGACGTCTCAGTCATTTTTGCATTAGTGATACTCATATGTAAGATTCTTTTCTTTTGAAGTTATACAATATTATATTGCTTCGTACATATTATACTTTATATACAGACTGTTTCGAATTTTCTAATTCAAATATAAATTAATGAGAACAATTATTCAGATTCAGTTCTTTTACTTCTGCAAGAATTACAGGCATCATTACGGCATTCAGGAGCGATGGCTCTACCTTCTCAGTGTTGTCATACTTTTTCAAAAATGCTCTGGAAGTACTCTAATTTTTGTCTTAAGATGCGCTTCCATTAGTTCATATTGTCAGACCCCGTATACTACGGGCAGTGAGCGGGCATTAAACTCAAAGGTAAAATAGTATGTATTTAAATTTATTTAAATACTATTCTACCTTGTCCTTGACATTGACTTTTCTAATAGAATTTAACACATTTCCATCTCGACTAACTCGTGTCAAACCAATATATTTTTCCTATATAAATTGAGGGTTTAGAGTGTTTAAGGTTTCCAGCTACATTTATAATTTAATTCTTCTTTATAATAATTACGATTTCCAACCAGCTTACAGTATTTTTCTTACAGTTCAGTATTAAAAGTTTAGCTCTAGTACGCGTAATTTTAGCGTTCATTTTTATTATGAAAATGTAATTGAAATATAAAATGTAAGTTGAAATTATATTACTATGAACTTGATTGAAAGCTCGGACACCTCTAAGTACTTTTTGAATTTAAATAAGTAATCATTATTTTCCTTAGATTAGCTAAATTCCTTAGATTAGCTAAATTCCTATTTTCTTCTGATAAATTAATTCTGATTAACGTAACGATTCGTCAATTAACATAACGCTAATTGAATAAAGTTGTAATGAAACGTCGAAACTACATTAATCTTCCGCTATGTCTTCCTAAACCTAACTTTTGATTATGCACTTATTAAATAAGTTGGTTCTGTCGGAATTATTGAATTATGATGTTTGATTTTACTGAATGCGCATTATTTTCTTCTTAATAGATTCTATTCGGATATTAATGTATTCGGAATAAAATTATAACCAAAATGAGTTTTATTAATCACAAATCCTCTTTTATTATGATCATGTAATTTTGATAAGTTGTTTTGTTGTAATTTGATTATTTTGTAGACTAATACATTGTTAAACTTTCTGTGTTTTATTTATAATTTTAAATTATTTAATTGATGAGCCATACTTATTTTATTAAAGTTGATCTGTTGGCTTTAACAAATTGAAGACTACCATAATTTTGATCCAATTAAAATGTGTAGCAATGCGGGCATAGTTCTCAACCTCTTGAACAAATAATTTACTAATCCAGTTTACGCCCTTAAGAAACCTTTAAATTACCACATTCGGTTTCAGTTGAGTTGGATGGATTTTAACTGATCATAGAATTTATTCAATCGGTTAGAGTCCAAAGGACCCTTTCCCAATTTTCCCAAAGTATATCGGCAATGAAATCAAAGAAATCATTGTCTGTAATTAAACAATTTTTCATGTATCATAATCAATCATTTCGCGCAGTGAGCAAGCAGTCTTATTTTCATGATTTCAGCATGTTTTTCAAGTAATCTATCTCTACGGACACATAGCGGAAAAATACAGGGTTGAAGTAATTAAAATCTAGATACAAGAAGGTTAACTTAGTCTAGTTATTTTCTAGTAAATTCTAACTGCACTAACATTTCTCTTAGTAATTCTAAAAATCCGAACGCACATGTTCAACAGGATGCAACGGCATTCCTTTTTGATAAGGTATTCTGCAGCTATAGTCTAGGAGCGTAGTTTAGGCCTGCATTCTTGGCTAAGCTATAAAAAGATATTTCGGGAGCTTGCATAGATTATTCAAAGGTTGCATCGAAATTATATTTAATTCAATCCTTTATTTTTCCGGTACATGGCACTATCATCAAATCACCAAAATATGATTAGTTAGAGGAGCATCGTCCAGAACGGGATCAAGACTTACCTAACTATGTGTTTCATAAAATATTTTTCAAGTCCTCTAAGTCGAATATTTGTATCAGGACAGCTATATGTACATTCATATATATATGCGTATGTATGTATAGCTGGAAGCAATCTGATGAGCGTTTGTCGTGAAGCAGCAGAAATAGTAATGGTAGAAGCGGAAAATGGTTGATAAGATGAGGCAATGGACGTGAAATGACGAACAGAGGCGACGGGGGAAGAAAATCGCCGGTTCGCTAGTCGCGACTCACATCTGTCGCGACTAACACGATAAAACGGTTTCTCTCGCGAACAACAACTGCACGAATCAATCATATGTAAATTTCTCATATGTTGATCATTTCTATTAAGTTTTATTTAAATTTCAATGGAAGATTATAATTATCTTCCACTTATCATGGACAAACCTGAAAAATAACATACATTTTCGATCACCGATTCGATTACTCCCACGCTATCAACCGAAAGATATTTGTAAATTTTGCAAGAAATATTTTCGATCTCAATCAACAGGTGTACATCAAATTCTTCGAATATATTACTTTGCATTTATTACCACCAAATGGTAATGAGTGCGAACATTTTTGTGGGTACTGTCTTTTTGTTCTAATAAAACATCGTTATATGGAGCATTAGCTTCTATAATTATAAACTACTCAAAAAAATTAAGGTTTTTTTAAAAGTCGTAACCAGGAACGCGCCTAGCGGGGTGCCAAGCAAACTTTGGCATCCTTCAAAGTCAAATTTAAGGACAATTAGTATTTATATTTAATTACTTGTAGCTCCCTAAGATTTGCTGCCTGAGTACTGTGTACCCCTTGCATCCCCACATGGGACGACCCTGATTATATCTTTCGTAGGAGGCTAGCTATGTTGTGAATATAAATATATTCATTCAATCAATCAAATATGCACGGTATTCTGTGTACGAGTTTGCATACATATAATACTAGTCTTTCGCATACATATATGTAATTCTAATCCAAGTAGAAGTTCAGCGTATTAGCAGAGCTGTCATTAAAATCTATTAATATTTCTAGTTTTAGAACATACCACATCATAGACCTTTAAGATCCCATTTTGTAGTCTTTTGTGGATTAAACATCTTGAATATAAATCTACTCTTGAATCAAACAGTTCACTGTATGTGTATATCTTCTAGATTTACGTGGCTATTGCGCTTAGTTACTATTACGCATTAAAAGCAGTTATTGCAAGACATCTTCGGTATAGGTTCCTTAAAAACCTATATCAAAAGCAAAAACACTGTTACACATTCAAAAGTTTGAACAATTAATGCGAGATATCTTTGGTATAAGTTCCTCAAGAAAATTATTTTTTAAGGAACCTATAACATATTCTAAAGTTCAAAAGTTTGAACAATTATTGCTTTAAGGAACCTATACCAAAGATCTCTTTTAATATTTGCTCAAACTTTTGAATGTGTAACTTTTGAATGTAAGATACCTTAAAAAACAATTTTTTAAAGACCTATGCGAAAGATGCCTTTCAATAATTTGAATGTGTACCTCAAACTTTTGAATGTGTAACTATTTTTTTAAAGCACCTATACCAAAGATGTCTTGCAACAATTGCTGAAACTTTTGAATGTGTAAAAATACATCCAACGTTTTCACTTTTATTTTTCGGTACATTATATTACAGAATTTGATCTTACTAAAGCAGGATCGAGGTTATGTTACTAACCACCATACTGCTTTTCTTATTCTGCCTGTTGTAACATAAAGTGATTTGCATGAGTTCACAGGATGAGTACGAAATTTGCTAATCTCATTATTATAATAAAGTATGAGTAATATATGGATATTGTAGGTTGTTCCAGTTGGTTAGTATGATGACTATATAAAATACGTAGTTGCTGGTGAAGGTAAATTGTTGAAGACATGATATAATTTTTGACGGACATGAAATTGATGCGTACCGCCTAAATAATAGCGGAATAATCGTCGGTGGTGATCTTCACGAATAATCTTGTAGAGCCATCCCTTGTCTGGACTAAAGGGTAATGGCACATTGCATGGAACTGTGGGTGGTAGCGGTGATCCGGGGGTAATTGATATTCTTTTCATTGTTTTGCTGGTGTGAGATCGAAAGAATCAGCAGAAAATAATGAACGTAGTATCTATGTATATTCCATCTGATGTTCGTAGAATTACTATTGATTATTAGAGTTAATTTTTAATTTGTATTCAATAAAGTAAAATAAGCGAATTGCTAGTGGCGCTATCTTTGATGCAAATTATATTCGGGACTGCGACTCTGGTCGCTGTTCAAGAAAATAGGTTTGATGGTGAATTATGCTGATAGAAACGTGCAACTTTGCTCACTCGAAAATGATCAGTATAAGACCCAAAATGCGCGTGATGAACGATAGATTGAATGGGTCCTTTCATACGAAATTAGCTGATAGAAAACTCCTCTGGCATGCTGTTCGAGCCGATGGCATTCGGTGTAGCCGGCTGCTAGATAGGTGTGGCTTGAAGGAAACTTTTTGTAGCAAATTTTAGGAAGATTTTAACTACGACCTATAGTACAAATTTCTTTGGTCCATTGAGATTTCCAAGGATCAAAACTGTTGACTGACGAAATCTTGTCTTGTTATCTTGTTGACGAAAGCTAAGTGGTGGTGTGCATACTTCCTACAGCTCGTTGTATGTCATATACTAGCAGCGGTATGAGGCGGCATGCTTCCGTGTTAAGCGGCACGTTCGGTAATTTCGCTCCATTTATCTCTTAAGCGGATGAGATTTTATTTGACAATCTATATTTAGATTATTTGGTAATTAATTATTACTAAATTTTTATCCATCACTAAAATATTCTTTTATTTTGCGAAGCTACATATATCCATAATTATTCCAACGAAGACTTTCATTTCTAGAAGAGTTTACGTTCATCCAGTTCCACCAATTCAATGGCTTTCTAAAGTGGTGATCTATTTATTTTCTCTGCAGCATATGTATTAGTTTCAATCTCTTAAATAAGTTTATCTATGAAAACTAATTGAAGAGAATCCAATTTTGCAATAAGCGATCATGTGATATAACGACATATTGCAATGTCGGGATTAACTCGCATTATGCCATGAATCTGAAGAATTTTCATGTAGCACCTGCCTCCAATTATAGTAGACACAAATCTCTTTCAAACTTTTGAAAGTATGGCATCAATATAGGATTTCTTTTAGGATTTCTATATATATTTTAAATGTATAGATAGAACGACAGCAGCCATGCATTCAAAGAGATAGAATATAGACGGCGTACATACATTTCAATCCATGCAAGCAGAGACACAAACAGCATACGTGCTTGCAAAAGTAAATTACATGCAGTAAAGAGCAACCCAAAGTGTGTAATGCCTGTCTATATATCCATAGTTTCGTGTGAGTGTGTGTCGCTGCTTATTATGCCTTTGTAATAAGCCCTGGCTCCGCACAAACAATTATTATACTGGCAACTACTATGTTAATCAGTATTCCGACGATAAGAATTTGTTGAATGCATTTTTATTTTGCACACATTATTAAATCTATGGATCTTTGAATTGAATTATGCATTCTTTTGGTATGGTTTGGTGAGTACGTGATTTTCCAAACATAGAGCCTAACTATTGCATTCAGGTTTTTTCTTTTTTAATTTACGATATACGGAACCTACTCAAAAGGCCACCTTTATCCTTTTTGTGGAAAATCTGACTACTGCCAGCGTGGAAATTCTTATTATTAGTATCTGAATTAGAAAACCTATATTAAGGTTCGTCCATTTTACTCTAAAATGGTTCGAGGGAAACCCCACATCTTTATGATCAAGAACGAGAAGGGCGACATCGTCAATGAAAGGCCTGCTATCGGCGCCACCATTCAAAACTACTACTGAAAACTATATAGTAGGTCAGTCCCCAAGCCAGATCACATAACGGACATAGAAAAGTGGTATGTACGAAATGTGGGCTCCGAAGAGATACCGGAGATCCACTGAAGCGAGCTCAAAGCTGCTCTGAAACGAATGAAGAACAGAAAGACTTCGGGGGAAGATGGAGTAACATGCGAAATATTAAAAATTGGAGATAAAATACTAGAAGATGCACTACTAGTTCTCATGAACAAATTCTTAACAGAATAATGGATACCAACACAATAGCGGAATGCCAAATTCATCTTATTATTCAAAACTGGTGATTATACGAAAATTACCGGCCTATAAGTTTGCTATCCATCTTATACCAACTGCTGATGAGAATAGTCACCGATCGCCTGACGAATAAATTTGACTTCTTGACTTTAGCACGATGAATCATCTGTAAGTCATTAATATACTGATCGAGAAGAAAACAAAAATAACATCCCTTCATACCTGGCTGTCCTCGACTATCAAACTGCCTTTGACTCAAGCGGCAATGGACAAGGCAAGGATTGACTCTCGATTCTCAAATCTACAATGCAAGTCAAAACAGAAGATAACCTAATCATAGAAAGGATCTCAATCGAGAAAGGCGTTTGTCAAGGAGACACAATCTCTCCTAAAGCTGGCTGTAGAGGACGTTTTCAAAGCTCTCAAATTGTTGACCGATGAGAATAAACGCCAGCACGTTGAATTTTATTTAAATCTCTTTGCAACTATCTGGATACTTTGAGGATTTATACAATTATATACATCTAGATGAAAAATGGTTCCACCTGGAGAAATTTTTATGTAACTCTCGAAGAAGAACGTCCACGAACCCTGCAAACGCAAGATATTCATTACAAAAGTGATGTTATTGTTAGCAGTTGCTCGCCCACGCTGGGAATCCAAGAGAAAAGCTTATTTTAACGAAAATTTAGGCATTTTTTGTTATCGGTCGCGGACCGCCAGCTGTAGAAAACAAATAAATAATTATAACCACAAGTTTTTTTTACTGCAGTCAGTGAACTCTGCGTATAGAATCGTAGACTACTGTCACCAACGAAGCAACTTTCGTTTTCTTCCCTCACATAGAAGAGAAAGGTATAAACGTCAACGGCATATACCTGAGCCATCTAAGGTTCGCCGACGATATTGTCCTCATAACTAGCAACCCTGAAGAGCTGAAAAATATGCTCGAACAACTACAGGAGGCCTCAATAAAAGTGGGATAGAGGATGAACATACAGATATTGAAGATTTTGAGCTCTGACAATTCAATGTACGATTAAACAAAAGAGGTCTGGAAGTGGTTGACCACTATGTATAACTCGACCATACCATCAAACTGGGGAAAGAAAACCAGACGACAGAAGTAACTACGAGAGTGGAACTTGCGTGGTCGGCTTTCGGGAAACTTGGCTTCATCATCAAGGATCGATGCCCATTAATATAAAGAGAGAGGTATACGAGTTATGTGTGCTACCGGTGGCAACATACGGTATGGAAACCAAAACGCTCACACAAACTAGTACCAACAAACTTTGAGTGTGTAAGAGAGCGACAGAAAGTGATTCAGCATGAGACCGAAGAAGCACTAAGGTGACGGATGTAATAGGATGGATTACCAGACTGAAATTGCGTTGGGTAGGACTTGTCGGAAGACATGACGTGACGAGATGGCCAGAAACAAATCGCCCACAAGGGGAGCGTGAATAGACTGCAACTGAGATGACTGGACGATATTCAGAAAGCTGCGGGAAAGACGTAGTTACAGACAGCATCCAACAGATTGGCATGGAAGGGGCCTATGTCCAGGAGTGTACGATGACGATGAGGTTCGTCGTCCAAGATCCGCGCAAGATTCAAAAATTTTCAGAATGGAGAGAGTGAGAAAGTATATGAAGAAAAGAGATCTGAGTATAAATGTGGAAAAAAACGAGAGTTATGGTATACAAAAAAGGGGAAGGAATACCGGGAGGGATAAGTTGTTCTTGGATGGAAGGGAGATAGAGAAGGTAAGACACCTCAAATATTTAGGATATATGTTGAGCTTCAGTGGAAGTAGTAATGAGCGTGTAAAAATGGTGGTTAAGAAAGCAATAGCTGCGATGGAATGGTGAGGTGCGCGTGGGCAAGAAAATTTGGTGATTCGATAAAGATGAGGTTATTGATAATGGATGTATGTGTTAGACGTATGTTGTTATACGGGGCGGAGGTGTGGGGTCTTAAAGAGAGGATGGAAATTGTTGGAGTGCTTAAGAGAATCATAGGTCTAGAATGATAAACGCCAGAAGAGATAGTAAGGAATGACTGTTGGAATAAGGCCATTGCCGAATTCCAACAGTTTATATGTTGGAATAAGGCAATGGCAAAATTGATAAGATTTGAAAGAAAGGTAATGGGGGACGAAAGTGAGAGTATATTAAAGAGAGTGTTATGGAAAATCTGAGAAGATGGAAAGAAAGGGGCGAAAAAAAGTGAATGGGAAAAAGGTAGAAAGTGTGCGTATAAAGGGAGTATGAATATAGTGAAAATGAGCATGAATGACCTAGAAATGCAAGAGAGATGGATGAAGATTAGAGACGGTAGGTATAATAGGTGATATAAAGATAGGTACAATAGAATATATAAAGTTTAGGTGCAGGAGCGAGGAAAGAAGAAATAGATTCTGGATCAAAAAGGAAAAGAATGTGTAGGATATGTGATGCATGAGAAAGAAATTGGGAGCATTGGGTGAATGAAATGAGCGTTATAAATTTAATTTTTCAATAAAAGCTATAGAGGTTTAGTGTGTTTATAGGGTTTGTGTGACAGTTACTCCGCTAGTAACTGGCTTTCCAGTCGGATCGAACAGTTTGATAGGTTTACATCACGTCTAGTCAAATATTGGGACTTTAGTCGAAAAGATTTTAGTCGATTTGTGATGAACATCGGCAGAGCAATGTTCATATAGAAATGAACTGGGAAATCGGACTGTAGTCTGTGAATTTTTCGAAGTATTCTTCTTCACAGGTTGTAAGTCTATGTACTTGTGCATTTGATAGTGTGGAGTATAGAATAGCTCTGTAGTCTATTAGTGGCGTAATATAAGTTTTGTAGGTGTGATGCACGGAGTGTTGAAATTATGTTAACACGTTTGCGCACTCTGGATTGGGTGTTATTTAGGTCTGAGTTCCAATTGAACGTTCTATTGAAGCTGATGCTTAGATAACAGACTTCGTCCTGTAACTAAATAGGTTTGTTCCAGAGTCGAACTTTAATATGAGCGCGGTTTTGATTATTTTTTTTTTGGCGCGGTAGGGGTGTTGAATGAAGATAGCTTGTGTACTACTAGGATCTGGGGTAATGTGTCATATTTGTGCCCACATGGAGAACTTATCAAGAGATATTTGCAAGTGACGGTTAGCCGCTTCTCCTTTAAGGCTACATGCCCAATAAGTGTATCGTCAGCGTATAAGACGCAATTGGTATGAGTCGGTGGTCATGGCAGTACATGATACACAAAAGGGGAGCAAGGACAGACCCTTGTGGATGTAATAGTTTTTCACGGAATGTGACCAAAGGGGACGTTGGTACATGTGAGCAAGAGATAGATCTTTTGAATTGTTATAGATTGATTTTTTTTTTTTTGCATTGGTTCCAACATGGAAGGTTTTTGAAATAAAAAGTCAAAGTGAATCTTGTTTAGAAATTTACAAAAATAGGTATTTGCACAACTGAGTACAGCTGCCTAAACAAAAATTTGATTCATATTTGTCATGTTCATTTATAAGTCATATATCATATATATATAGTCATATATTTAATCTGGTTTCGACGGAAGACCGTTTTCAACATTTTTGCACAGTTGTGATGTATATTTTCATATTTATTTTGAAAAACACGTTTTATTATGAAAAAATATATATACATCCAAAAACAAAAGGAATCATAATGATTTCTTTAGACACGTATTGTGCTGATATTATCACCACATTTTTCCTACTCGAGATGTCAGACATTTTGACAAAGACATCTCAAGTCGAACAATGTTGGCTGTTGTTATTGTTGTTTCATTTTTATTTCGCTTTCTCCCTTCTATTTACCTTATGGAGCACATTACATCCATACAACCAAATATCGCATCCTACCTTTTTTCGTATTCATAAGATGCAGGTTCCAGCTTCTTTCAATAAAGTTCCGATGTGTGTTTTATTATGAACTTCTTCTTCGAGAATCAAATAAATGTTTTTATATTCATATATTTTTAGTGAAATAGCGGATTAAATGTAATTAATGCATTAAATCGCAACCTGGATTTTAAAAGTTTATTTGTATAGTTTATTTGGGTTTTCAAGTTTTGATGTATCTTATAAATTTTTCGATCAGCATATCAGTAATTTTTATCTTTCATATACCAAATATATGTAATACCTATAAGTACATAAAAGATATAGGATTCATGTTATGAGAATTTTTTCAATTTCACCTTAGTACGTTTCTGGTATTGAAATTACTGCAATCCGTTAATACGCAAATCAGGGAGAGGGGGGGGGGGGGTTATAAGGTACAATTTTTTATATAAAAAGTTTTTTCTAAAATAATTTCTTCTTGCTCAAAAAAATAAAAGAAAGGTCAATTTTTCGGTGTTTGTTTGTATGTACCAACTTACGTACATACGTCTGTATGTTCAAGAATTTTTCCTACCCTACAGGTATGAAATTTGGTAGACAGGTGTATACTGTGAACCCGCAGAACGGTTTTTTTCATTTTTTTTAATAAATCCAATATGGCGGACAGGATCCATTTTTTTGTTCAGAAATTTTGTATTCAAACTAGGAGATTGCACACATATAGTGCCTTGTATGATGCGTTGAATAAAAAAGGTCCCATGTTGCCAAATTATATAGGAAGCGGTGTTACCACCTTTGGAGCTTAAGAAACTTTTTAAAATATCTCAGTAACGATAAAAGATAGCGCATTCGAATAAACTTTGTTGTATAGGCTACATAAAGGCCCATCGATTTTTTTTGAAACTTTTTTTCCAGAATCACAATTTAACATATATACAGGATGTTTTTTGTTTTGCTAACTTTAGAGTCCATTATCTCAAAAAGTTTCACAAGAATTTTTTTTAAATTTCTTGTGACGAAAGTTCCTTTCATACTTAAGCGATTAAGCGAGTTTAAAAAATCGCACGTCATAGCACTGGAGTAATTTGACCTTGAAAAAAAGTGTACTATCCTAAATAGCTGGCTTCCTATTATAGATGGAAAAATGAAAGTTGGGGAACTTATGTACAACTAGGGGACCTCAATTTTGCCAGTATGATTAACTGAATATATTTGACCGATTTTGAGCAATAATTTTTTTTTCATAAACTTTTTAGTAACACCCTATATATTTTCTTATATTTAGATAGCCCTTGTGATTTGCTTTACAATAATACCACATAAGTTGAGCCTCACTCTTATTATTTCAAAGATATGACCCGTAATAACTTACAATTTTGCAACTTGTCGCAATGCCAATCGACTATTACGTATGTAAGCCATACGTAATAACTCATATATGCAAAGTTAGAGGAAAAATTATTTTACGTTGCATGAGACATATAAACTGCTTTCGCAATTGAATAAATGTTATTAGTGGCGGGTACACATAATAACTTTTGGAGGTGCTCGAAATGATTATTTTATTGAGAAATTCAGTTTTAAAATTAGAAGACTGAAATTTCGCTCGCATATAGTATATTGTATTATGCGTCGAATGAAAGTAGTGCCATCTCTGCAAGTGGTATATAGCGCGACTTTGTCACATTTAAAATTTTACATACTTTTTGATATATTTCAGGAACTATAAAAGATAGGACACTTTTTTTTTTTTACATTGGAAGTGGAGAAACCTTCAAAAGGCGAATGATGCCCGTGTGGGATTTCTACCCTAACTAAAACTTCACTCCCTGTTGGAATTGTATATCGTTTGGGCAGTTTGGAGAGTTTGTTTGAAGGAGACTGTAGGATTTTTCATCCTCTACAGCCTGGAACTGGTAGTGAGTGGAATGCTTTTAGAAATTATGGTAAGCTGATAGTTTGCAGATAAGATATACGCTATAGCATTCGCTTTACAGTCAAGGGAACCTGCAAAGCCTTGGCCATAGCATGGTCAACTGATGAGGGAGTTTGGTTTAGTGGGATGAGCTGATTTGCTGGTGGTCTTGTATATTTAATTGTACTTGCTTGGCTGCGTAAGTAGGTGTGAAATAGAAAATAAGGATGAAAATAAGGGCTGAAATAGAAAATAAGGATGTTGTGGAAGAGAGTGTTTGTTTTTTGTCCTTTTTGTTTTTTCGATAATTTTTTTAATTTTATTTTTCTTATTTTTTCTTGCCTTTTTGTTTGTTTTATAATATAGGCGTAGGAATCATCTTAGGGACAGTGGGATTGATTCAAGGATATCTTCGGGATCTCCAGGAGGTTTCTGCATGGTTTGAATAATTCGACCTGGCGGGTGTGGGAAGGGTCTGCGTGGCAGTTTGCTACGGTGGTGTCTGGCTTTCCAATCAGAACGAAGATTTTGGTACGCTGTTGGGTTGTTTTCTGCATCACGTCGAGTAGGATATTTCGAGTAGGACTTTAGAGATTTTAGACGAAGATAGGACACTTGAATAAACTTCATTATGTAGGCCACCAAAAGCTCGTTAAAGCTTATTTGAAACATTTTTTTCTAAAATTACAAACTAACATATTTTCAGGGTCTAATATATAAAATTGTTGTAGAGATGAAATCTCTCCTCTTCTCTTTCATTTCATCTCTTCAAAAATGTAATTGTTTGTTTCTCAGCAATCATAATTGTTTTCATGTTGCTAATTGTTAAATGTACAACAAAAATTTTTAATTGTTTTCCATCACGTTTTTTGTTTTTAATTTTGTGACGATAGAAGATATGTGTGAGGATGCAGTTCGCTATATTGACTTGACACGTGTTTTTAATAATGTTCATTTGTAATTATTCACCTGAAGATGATATTTAAAAAATGAAGTCAAACGCGGTAGCAGACCGCGCCAAATTGGACAAATTCATAAAACCAAGCCGTAGGCCATTCCAAGCCGGACAACTCAGCTGTCCGCGTCGTAGGCAAATACGAGGAAATGTGACTCAATAGTCGCCGTAGGCCACGGCAAAGCGGACAGCGAACTTGTTCGCGCCGTAGGCAAATATAGTGAAAAGGGATTCATAGGTAGGCCTTGGGTTAAACTAATGTTGTTCAGTTTGCCCTAAACATTGAATTTTATAGACGACTTAAAAGGTGACAACCAAAACTAAAAGATTCAACTTTTGTTTCATGCAAGATACTTTAGTAAGATACTATCAAGATACTAATCAAAACGTAGATGTAAGATACTACCAAAACGTAGGACTTCCAGTATATGAACGATGGAGTGGCAATCATGTCCACGAATTTTTCTTTTTAATTTTGTATTCATCAATAATTGGAACCAAATCACTAGCGCACCCAGAAATATTTTTCGGGGGGGGGGGTTTGCATCGTGTTTTTTTTTTGTTAAAAGACTATTACAGACTAAATTTGCTAACATTGATAAAATATTTCAGGCGGGGGGGGGGGGGCGGGGGC
>WYDF02291024.1:0-29870 GCA_009867245.2 Adranes taylori
TCTATTCAGAGCGGCAGTGAATAAAATAATTTGGACCAATGTGATAGCCAACATCCACAGAGGATAGGCACTTCAAGCAGAAGAAGAAGATGGCATATAATTCAATCAAACTCTGGCGGGACTTGTGAAGTAACATGTTTGCTATTGAACGTTGCATTCGGCGATTACCGGACAAGGTAGTTTGGAGAAAAAAACCTATTGGACTCAAACACGTGGTACATGTTTCGTGTGCTCAGCAGGTACGTTACTACGTTGTTAGATTATAAATAATATGTTATTATAATTTCTGGTTTAGACAACATACTCTAATGTTCCGTCAGTTCTAGAGGTTGTTTTTTGTATGTACTTGGTGAGTTATGAGTTTATTTATATTTTGAGCATTTTTTATAATAAAATAAAAATTTATAGTATAAAATAGAAGAAATTTCTTTTAATCAACATGGCCGGTACGTTTTGGCGATCTTATATGTTTCTCAGAGATGACGAACTGTTAGCAGTCGCAGAAGAAGCAGTACTCGAACTAGGAGATATTCGTTTAGGCAACAATTTTCAGACAGACGAAAAATCAACTGCAGACGAGAACGAAGAAGAGGTTGTCAATCTTCAAAATTTAGAAGAAACTTCTTTGGAGGTTAAAGAAGAGGAGAATGATGAGGGAAAAACAAGGAAATTGAAAGGAAATGGAAAAAGCGAGAAATAGATCCTACTATTCCACCATATAACCTTCGCTTGACAAAGATTCATTTACTGGCCAGTAGATGAACCTTTCTCAAGCTGCAAAGCTTCAGTGACTATTTTATTGTAATCTTGGGAAAAGTAGATGATATTGTATATCAAAGTAATGTGTACGCTACACAAAGAAACAAAACGTTCAATCTAAAAGATCACGAGTTACTTGGATTTATAGTTATAAATTTCTTAATGGGCTATCATAAGGTACTGGACTATAAAAATTACTGGTCAACGGCAGAAGACTTGGGTGTGCCCTTGATAAGTTAATGTATGGCTAGAAACAGATTTGAACAAATATTATCATTTATCCATGTTAACGACAATTCTAATATTGCTCCAGATAATGACAAAACTTACAAAATCAGAACTTTGAGAAAAACGTAAAATCTTGATAAAATCTCTAAACATAAGGTTTGATGTGTTGGACAATGGGAGTCGACAACTTATAATTTATGAAGTATGATGTTGTTCAAAGGAAGATCATTTTTCAAATAATATAACCCCATAAACCCGATTAAACGGAGATACAAACTTTGGTGTATCGCAGACCAGCGTGGGTACATACCAAAATTTGACATATATCAAAGAAAAGATGAGATAACTGAACATATATTTGAATCGTATGGACTAGACGAACGTCTAGTATTATCATTAACTGAAAGTTATTGGTGTCGAAACAGAAAGAAATATTTTGATAATTACTTTACGTCGGTTGATCTGGCTAGAGAGTTTAAAAATTGAGCAAATCATAGCATCTGGAACCATAAGAAATAATAGGAATAGGCTACCAAAAGACAAGAAGAATGATAATGCAGAAAGGGGAGTTTGACTATAGAATATTTAACATGGAGATGGTTTTCTTCAAATGATTCGATTATAGAATTGTGTATCTCTTATCAAATTTTTATTCATCTTCTAAAACTAAAGTTCATAGACTTTAAAAGGATGGCACGCGAAAAAAATTAACTTGTCCATTATTATTCCAGATTATACTAAACATATGTGGAGATATGGCCGATAGACTTCGTCAAGTTTTGCTTGCATAGACCGACGTTCAAACAGCTACATCGTTAACAAAAAGGTAAATCCTGAAGAGAAAGTCTCACTATTAGAATACCGACGAGGTGCTGCAATGGGGTTAATGAATATGAATCGAAATAAACTCTCAACAAATAAACGCTTATGTCTAATGAGCGATTCAGTCCTAGGATCAGTCCAAGTGCTAGAAGAAGCTGATCATCAAGCACATCTATCCTCTCAAATAAACACAGAAAGTACAACTATTATGTATCTAGTGACGTGAGATTGGAAAAAAAAGAGATGCCCATTCGGCTGTATTATCCAAAGAAAGAAGACGATGCGAACAATGCGTATCAATAGCAATTGAAGCCCGTCCTTACTCAAAATGTATTTAGTGGAATATTTATTTATGAATTAATGAGAAAATAATGTTTCACAATATACCATGATGTAAAGCAATAATTGCTCAATAAAAAATAAAGAAAAACATTGTTTTTTCAAAATAAAAAAAAAACTAAAGAAGTAGGTATTAATGTCGAAAATTGTGATGAAAAGGATATTATAAGAATTAGTTGTAAAAATAGAGGCAAGGTGGACACGTGTTTCTAGCATATTGTTATAGCTCTTATCAACAACTTTTGATAACAGCTTTAACCCTATGAAATTCGTCTTACTACGTAAAGGTAAATACTACTTGCATTCTTCATTTAAAAAAAACGTCGTAGTGTGTTCCTAGGAGCCGAAGAGACTTAAAAGTCCCCATCCCCAAAATAATCCTTCAAGGGATGAGAAAAATTTGAAAAGAGTCAAATAAGTTTTTGAAGCCGTTCTAAAATAGAAAAACAAAAATTAATCTGATTTTCTAAAAAAATTAATAGTCTGGGGCACAAAGGGTTAAATTAAAAATCGGATTTTTTTTTTCCGGCAGGTATTTAACTTTGGATCTAATTTCTACTTTATAAGCCACAATTCTATATGGGACAAATAAAAATAATATATATATTATTTTGTGGCCTCCTATTAGAACTGTGAACGGCTTTACAAAAAAAATTAACGCGATATTTGGTTGGCACATAAGAACGAACATAAGAATATCACTAACGTACCTAACTTGCAAAATCTTACATTGAAATTCTCCGAATTAAGATTTCCGAGAAACTTCCTGTGTAATCAAATCGCACAAGACAATAAATTCCATAAAGTCTATACAAACTTAAGCAACTCCCGCAAATCTAATCTATAACATTATATAAAAATATTCCAAGAATGTATGAAGTGAGAAAACTAAGAGCAAGAGTGGAAAATTGGGTGTCTGAATGATTTGAATTAAAGAAGGCAGTAAGACAGAGATGTCCGATGAGACGGAGCATGTTTAATACTTACATGTTAGATTTGAAAAGAGTGTTGAGTAACCGGCAGTGTGGAGGGGTAATCCGGAGGAAGGAAAAGTACGGTCATTGGGAGGAAATGAAAGAGTTAATTGAAAGAGTGAATAGATATATGGAGAATAGAAGTATGGAAATGAATGTGAGCAAAACGAAAATGATCGTGAAGAGAGGCGGCACAATTTAAGATAAATAGGTTAAAATTGAAAATGTTAAGAAGTATAAATATCTAGGATATATGTTAAGTAATGGTGGGAGGGTGAGTGGACATGTGGGTATGGTAGTAAAAAAAAACGAGGGTGGCTGCGGAGAGATTAGGGAATGTATGGAAAGGTTCGGTGATTCGAATGATCAAAATGAGAACATTAATTTTAAAGGTATATGTAAAGAGTATTTTGACGTATGGAACAGAGGCATGGGCGATGAAAGAGAGAAAGCAAATTGGGAGAATGGGACTAAAATATTTGAAGAGAATATTGGGATTAGACAGATGTACTTCGTCGGATATAGTACTACAGGAGTTTAATGAACACAAGATATGGATAAAGGGTGTTCAAATATGAAAAGAAAGTTATGATGGGAGAAGAAGGGAGGCTTGGGAAGAGAGTATACAGGGTATATACTTTCTACTTGAGACTTGCTATCTCCTAAAGTGAAAAAAAATAGAGAAACGTTTAAATGGAAAAAAATGTAGTTAATTAAAAAACAACCAAATAACAAACATCATAATTTAAATTTTCAGAGCCGTATTTAAAATATTTACAATAAACATTATTTTGGAATTTTCTAAAATTTATTCTAGCATTGTTATTTTCGATAATATTAAAAACCTTGAAAGTAGTTGCTACATAAGTAACATACTTAAGTTTTCCGGGAACAGTTATGTAATATAGCGTATCGTAACTGCATACACACCATAATCATTATTTTTTAAAATACGGACCTGGTTCATTTATTTATTGAATCGTTTCAGAATTGTGTTCTAAATACAACCCTGTATGATTTAAATCATTTGTAACATGTTTTGTTGATTTTAACGTGGTTCTTATTTTTAAAGCCGGACCTGCTTCGGTTAGTGCCCGTTACGATATATTTAATTTAGCAAATTAAAAAACTCAAAAATTGTTAATCAAAATGATCTACCTAGTTTTTGGGAACCTGGTGCGTGATAAAAAATTTAAAGTTTATTAAAACACATTATTCTTTTACCTGTTGATCTTTTTAAATCAAAATATCACAGACCGGTTTTAAATTTTTTTATCAAGCACTAATTTCCTAAAAATTAAGTAAGTCTTTTTGATTAAAATGTTTGCGTTTCATTTTTATCCTGCTAAACTAATTATATCGTAAGTGCAACCAATCTCGGCAGGACCGGCTTTTAAAATAAGAACCATATTGAATACAACAAAAACTATAACAAATTATTTTTAATCATACAGGTTTGCATTTAAAATACAATTTTAAAACGATTTGATGAAAAAATCCAGGTCCGTATTTAAAAAAATTATGTTGATTGTGTCCACGCAGTTACGCAGTTTCGTTTTTTGTAACTATTTTAAATACTGCTCTGAAAATTTGAAGTTGAAGTTTGTTTGTCTTTAAATTATCTACATTTTTCTCCATTTAAACGTTTCTCCATCTCTTCTATTTTAGGAGCTAGCAATACTCTCTCAATTAGAAAGTCTATACCTTGTATAGTGTTAGTAAGATACACAAAAAATATTGAGGTCATGAATAGTTGGGTGTAGAATCGTAAAAAGATGTATGAGAGGTGTGGATGGTCGATAGACGAATGGTATAATAGGGTACATGAAGATAGGATGGGTAAATGAAGATAGGATGAAAGAATGCATGTATAATAGAAAGCATGATGAATTAAAAGTCTTTGGGGGGGGGGGGGAGTATGCCGGAGTACTTGTTGGACGAAATTAGAATGAAGGAGAAAAGGAGGATTGTGAAATGTTTTTATTTTAATTAATCTTTTGGTTCTTTTCAGTTCTATTATGTTTAGTTTCAATAAACATTAAAACCTGAGTATATAGATTAATTATAAATCATTATTTTATACTTAAATTATTAATGAGGATTGAGGGTCAGATGACGATGTCGCTAGTGGCACAGATGACGATGTTGTTATCTTACCCGACCTTCTTGTAAATTATGTCCTAACTTTGTATTACTTGATTGTAAGAAATAATACGACGAAATATTGCAAGAACGAATAAGCAGAGTTGGTCTCGCCAATCAATGATAACAGCTATGAGGAAAGTCAAAGTTGGTCATGCTGTACATACTACTCCAAGGAAATATAATTTACTAGAAACAATGTTACAGCGTTTATATGAAAAAAAATTCAGAGAATGTAAATTATTGTTTTGTGTATTAATAACTATAATAAACTATGTAAAAATAAACCGAAACTAATGCATTTGTTTCAAAAAATATTTTTTGGAAGTTTATTCTCGTTTTTAGAGACTGCGAACAAAAGTTTGTAGTTAAAAAAATCTAACCATCCTTAATTATTTAAATGACATAAAAATATCAAGTGTACAGAACCATCTACCATAGAACTAATTAGGACGAGGACAAATTTCCTCGTTAAAATATTGCCACGCAACGTATATACACGTACAAGTCCTGATGATGTATATTTTATCTATATTAATTTTTTCAGATTTTTTGTATTTAGAAAAGAAATTTACAAATCAAGTTTGTTGTAGTTTTCTCTAAATAATATTAAAAAATGAAAATAATTTTATTTAATTTCTGGCCCCCAAAAACTTTTCGTAATCCACTGATTGCAGCCATCTAGCAATATAAATGAAGTTTATCTGGAATTAAATCTCGAAAGATAAAGATGTATTCTGACAGAGCTTCAGTATCAAAGGTGTTGATTCTTTCAGAAATTCTTGTATTTTAATTCTTGACTATAGATGAACAACTAAACTCAAGTTTATTGTAGAATTCTGTATATCGTTCGCAGTTTATATATATATATATATATATATATATATATATATATATTAGAAAAGCCGTGCAAAATATCAATCGAAATCTACTTATCTGTTGGATCGTAGAAACCGCAATACGAACTACAGGTGGTTCAATTTCCCACCTGTCACCTTTTCAATACAATTCAGAATGGCAAAACTCAGCCAACATTCGGATGACAGCCATCGTGTTTATTATATTTCTCTTCAATTCTAGAAGAGGAGCGTTTCCGCTCTAAATAGTCTTCAAACGCTCTGTTATTATTGATGCGCTTCTGTATAAAAGTTTAGTTGTTCTCTACTACATCCTCGTTCTGTATATATGTGTGAGTGTTTCTGACTTCACACTAACCACAACTGTCTTAAATTATATCTACGTTAAAAAAAAGTTTACACGTATATTTGCATGCATCATTTGATTACTCTAAAAAATTTATACTCAATTTTGCAGTACAGATTTATCCAAATACTAAAAAATATTTTCTAATAATAAAAATTATGGTTGTAAACTTTCTCATATATAGGTATATTCCAAAAATAATTTATCAACCCTTGTCCATTTTTAGAGAACTCTTTATTGACACTTTTATTGAGAACTCTTTATTGAGAACTCTTTATTGTTCTATCTTTGCTTCCTAAGACTCTATAAGGCGTTGTAACAAAGCATGTTACTAGAAATAAATTAAATCGATCAAATAGATACATTCGGGAACCCTACACTGGATTGAACTATTGTACCTATACTGATTAAAATTAAATTTAAACGCATTTATTATTTGAAAATACGAACGTGTCCCGTCATCACGCAACCAAAACTTAACTTATGCAGTAGAGATCTATTGTCGATTGCTCGTTGTGATGTGTTGTCTGTTACACAAACGTTACCTATGTTTAAGCGCGTATACGCTAACTATGGAAAATATATACGTACATAGAATGTAGGGACATGTGGATAGGGAAGCGATATATGTGTTCTCCACTCACTCCGCTGTTACATGTGTCTACACTGTAATATGTAAAAGACCGCGTCCAGAACAAAATGGTGTGTTTTGCTGGTCATTGCTATTGCGTAGGTTAACCGTTTATGCTATGGCATACAAGTGCCGCCAATAGATGAACTATCTGTTATGACTACCACACAGAGTGGAATAGATACCGAGACTTGCATAGAATAATGCATTAAGATCGTATCAGGAAATAAATGATGTGTGGCTGGCTAGGCGCTGACCCTTAAATAGAGCAAATGTTGAGTGACGGCTCAGAGCTATTGATACCGAGATTTTAATATAATAATTAAGTTCCTGATTTTGAGAACTCGAAAAAGTGGTCCAGCAGCAGCAGCCAGCAGAGCGACCATGTATACTGAGTAGCTTTGTTTCTCCTAAGATCTTACCTCCAAACTATCTGCTACGTCACTAAAGTATATAGGATCAATCGAACGCATAACCACGATTAGGCTTAGTCACTCGTAACACCTTCGCATAACCGTGGTGTTGCGATAGCTTACAGTGTCTCCAATCCATACTTACCTACTAAAGTGTATGCTGCTAGGCAATGCGTAACCGAGATTAGGTGTAGTCACTCAAGCCCTCGTAGCACCTTCGATGGTGGTACAATAGCCTATAGGATACTCTTAGGATTCCTACCTTCTCCGTTATTCATATCGTGTATTTAGACATATCCCCATCTTCACGTTGTATTATTAATTATGCTTTCCGCATTATTGCTGTTTTATTATTTTGTAACATTCACCGATTTAAATTTGTTTTGTAATTATTATAACCATGTATGTATAGTTGTTATTTGCACCGCACTGTCAAAATAACACTGCGAAAGTAAGAGTAAATGGGGAACTGATCGAATATTTCTACGTTGGAAAGGGGCAAGGGAAAGTTGTTTTGTAGGTCCACTTCTGTTCAACATTTATGGCGAATGTATTATTCATAAAGACACAAAAGGAGGCATCTCTGTGGGCGGCAGGAAAATCAAGAATCTTAGGTATGCTGACGATACTACAATGTTTGCAAGTAACGAGCAAGAACTGATGGAACTGTTACAAAGAGGCTAGACGGCTAGTCCAGAGGCAGGGTTAAACATTACCAGATCAAAGACAAAGATAATGATCATCGACCGATCAAAAAACAACAGCCCAGAAATTAAGGAACTTAAAGGTATAACTGTGGTTAATCAATTCGTGTATTTTGTATCTCTTATAACAAATATAGGGAGATGCACACCCGAACTCAAATGGCGATTAGCAGCTGCCAAAGAAGCCATGACTAAGTTAGATTGGATCTGGAAGAGTCGTGATATAGTCCTGTCCACCAAGATTAGACTTGTCAAAACTTTAATATTCTCAATTTTCCTATATAAATCGAAGTACTGGACACTCAAGGAAACAGTCAACGAGTCAATTTTAAACCAACTAAAGATCAAAAGATCAAACAGATCAACTAAAGATATCTACACTCGTTACTCACTGGACCTTTGCGGGTCAAATCGGTCTTCAAACCTCAAATCGAACTAGTGACCAGCCAACGTGTTCTCGAAAATTCTTGGCTTTAAAGTAGAAGAGAAATAGATAGTTAACTTGCTAGAGAAAGGACTACTGCTTTGCAGCCGAAACTGTTCCATGTAGAGATACTCCCTTGTTTTCTCGGCAGTTACTAGCTGGCCACTTGGGCTCACTGAAAATATATATAAGAGTGATCATTAGCCGATTCTTGGCAGTTTGTTTCAAGTTATCAGTTTCAAATTCTAAAATATTTTACGATCTTCTGTTTAGTGATATCGCTTAGCATTCGCTGCAAATCTATTCTCTCACTACTTATAAAAACTTTAAGTAAAGGACCTATGCTCGTCTATTAATTCGGTCGCTTGCAACTATACGACAAGTAGAATCAGTTTAGTTAAGTGAGAAACACGTAAGTCGAAACATTTCTATTAATTGTTCAGACTAGAGAAATCAGCGCTCACGATCAGAAAAAAATTAATTAATTTAGTAATGTATGAAGATAAATATTAAATTCATTTAAAGAAAAGAATTAACAAGAAATAATTAACAGGTTAGATTGGATTATTGCATAATCGATATTAATTTAATGACAGAATCTTGCGAAATAATCATGTTTTATTAAAATTGAGCTGCTTAAAATAAGGCAGCAACATAGCTAATTATTTTCATACGTAACTTATAATATCTTTTATTCGGAGAGAGTTGTGAATTTATCTTAAAATGTTTAAGATGTGTTAAACCATTATTTATAGAAACTGAATTCAAATTAAGATATTGTAATAATAATTCGTTGCTTGATAATAAAATATTAAATCTAATAGATAATTTTATTTCGTATTAGTTTTCTCTTTATTTGTGTTACGCAGTGATTTAATTATTTCAATTCCTAAAAGCCAGAACTGACTTCTTTCAAGCTACTTAACAGCTTCAAATGGGCAAGGGTCTTTTATTAACTTAACAAACCCGATTTGTGGCGTTTCATTGTTCTGTCCGGGTCGTTAGAGCTACGCCAGCCTTAAACTCTAATAGAACATTTTTGTAGCTCTACCGTAAAGTTTAGAATATTTTCTGATCCCGAAGAGAATTGTGGGTTTTTACAATCAACAGAGTTTTGTGAAGACGAACCTAATTCCATGTCGCACCAAAAATGAACGCAGCAATAAAATGATTGTGTTTGTAATTTCTGGACTCGCGTTAAAAACTTCCACAGACTTACTTGCTTGGTTCCTTACTTTCGATAATCCGATATAATGTCTTTCTTCAGAATATCATAAAAGTCATCCTTGCGGCTGTGGCACATCATTTCTTACTATGGTTATGACATTATTTTATAATTCCATTTCCAACTGGAGAAGTCTGTCATTTATTTAGTCCCGAGATTTGATGCCTCGCTTATATTACTTCTTGATTACCACTGATAATCCGCTTTAAAGATTTTTCTCCTTTGGCACTACGCTACATATGTGTTCTTCCTCTGTGACTTGTCATTCCTTTTAAGTTTCTCTTAGAGCTATGATTTCTAGCCCATGATTTCTCGGAACGCTTCCGCTTCTTTCATGGAAATTTCTTGTATGTCATATTTATATTAACATGTAGAAAATACATTCCAATTTTCCCTTTTGTCACTTTACATAGAAAGTTAGTAATTTATCTGTTTTATCGGATCTACAGCAAGCAGCATTTATACAATTATGGGAATTTCTATTGATTTCACAATATGTCAGCAAAGTTATAAACCAACACCATAAATATTTAATTTAGAAATAAACATAAATTTGTGTTGTAATACTTTTTTTTATCTAAATCTAGACGTCTGGCAAAATCTAACAAAAAATATACTAATAGGTTAACAAAAAAGCTGCTTACTTTCCAAATAGCAATGTAACCTCAAAAAAACCTAACTTATTAATATTATAATTCTGTTTTCCTAAAATATTATGATCAATTCATACTGCTTTATTTCGGTCAACGAGTAAATATTTTCAGAATTTCTTTACTTTGACTTTATAAGAAAATTTGAATTCATTAAAGTGCACCATATGTGAAAGTTCGTTAGTGCCTATTTGAAGCAATGCATTTTAAGCAATGGTTGCCACTAGGCAAGGCGACGCCTGGCCTCGACTTTCTGGAACAAAACATCGGCCATACTATCGTACAATAGTAGCGTCACATGGGTCGGACATTTGATCTCAAGACACGCGGCCGAACACACGCACAGCAGTAGCGTTACCTGGGGCGAGAAATTTGAGAAATTTGGGAAGCAAATAAGGTAAAGTAGGGATGAGTTTTGATAATAGGGGTTAGTTTTGATAATAGGGGTAAGTTTTAATAATATGGGTGAGTAGGATTAATAAGGTGAGTAAAGGTAATACGGTAGAGTTCGGATAATATGGATAAGTTGGTATAAAGGAGCAATCGGGATAAGGTGAGGGTAAATAGGGATAAGGGGAGAAAAGGGGTTAAGGGGAGAAAAGGCGAGGATAATAGAAGGGAAAATACGTTGATTACAGCATCTATAATATCGTCCACCATTTTCCAGTGTTGCCAGAGTAGTTAGAGCTAGTATCTACCGAACTGCCTCCCAGCCTCCTATACATTTCTCTCAGATATGTTCCTAAATCACTACAAAATCGTAACCGTTCCGCGAACAGCTAACGTCCGGTACGTATTTTGAAACATAGTACAGAGTCGCGATTTTTTCGAGTGTGGCGAGAAATTTGAATTTTAGGCTGGTAGAGTTGGGCTGGGAGCGCTGTGACCTTAACTCAACTCGTTCTTCACGCTGTCATGTATGGGATCTATCATAAATAATTGTACGCATTTGCGTTTGTTACAGATCAGGGTTGTGTGACAGGGTTTTTTTTTGCCCGCGTTTCGTATTCTGGGAAGAGTGTTGATATGCTACAGGGGTGTTCAGAAATGTACAGTGATGTCCAAAAGTGCACAAGGATTTCCAAAATCATTCAGGGATGGCCAAAACTGTACAGGGATATCTAAATATTTTGTATAATGTATAGAAATATCCAAAAAATTTAGAAAACTATTAAAAATATTGTAATGAGCTTAGCAGCTAAATCAGTATAGCGGATGACAGGGTATTTCCCGTTGTTATCCGCGTTTCAGTTTATGTAACGCAATATATTTGAAGGGTAAAGATGCTTATACACTTGCATTCTATTAAATTTTTTAGATTTGAGTTGCTCACGTATCTGAATGGTAAAGGTGCGTATACACTTGCATTCTTTTTTTAATTTTTTTGATTTGAATTTTTTTAGCTATTTTGATGTAAATGATTTTTTTTTTAACTAAATATACATAATTCTCTTTTTGCAATAAAACCAGATGATTGTATCTTAACCAGATTAACATTCTCAATACGACCTGTCATCCGATTTTAGTCAAATAAACATCTATTTACAATAAATGCATAAGCAAATAAGTAAAAAAAAATATTTTAGATAATACATATTTATTCGTACTTTTACAATATATAATAAATCTTTACATTATTTTTCTAGTGAATTAATGTGTTTCGTTGATCACTTCAATATTAGTGGAAGACTTGAAAATATAAGACCAAATATTTCGATATATTTGAGAGATTCATATTTTCGTATACGTTCGGTTAGGAACTGACGGCTTGCTTGCATCTTTGTTTTCAAAGTAATGTTTCAGTTGAGCAATACGTTTTAGCATAATGATTGAAGAATGACTGTGGGTATGACTCCGATAGATCGATTGTGTTGTTGGACATTTTATGAGGTCGGAAGATGTTCGTTTCAATCTCTTCAATACACATTGCCTGTCCACGTAGCTATAAATACCACGGGTCAGCTCCATTGTAGTCATTCTCAGTTTGAACTCGAACGAGTACACATCTAATTTATCTGCTTTTAGAATTATATATATATAGTAGCCTTGCGCGCATTAAATCCTAATGTCAACAACGGTTAACAAATTTAGTTCACCAGCATCAACCTCTGAGATTACAATCGCTGGGATTACACGCTGAGTAAATATAAAATGTCTGCCGAACCAGATAGTATTGAGCAAAAACATCAGGTGGAGAAGAAACGAAAATATTAGGAAGCAATTTGAAATTTGATTCGAGAACTCCTCCGTGTGGAAACTTGGTGAGAGTCGTATTCTTATCAAACCCAAACATATTGAAGCTCACGGCAGCACATACCAGAAAACAGATGGTTTACTGGATTTGTTCTTCGAGTCTAAACAATTGAATTACACTATTGATGACGAAAAGATGTTTGTGGACTTTTGCTAATATCAAAGCATTATATCGCAATTTCGATACACGCATGCTAAAACAGAGAAAACGAGTTGCTGAATATAAAAATATTGTGAAACCATTATCGAAAAAACATGATTCGCAAGGTACATCATACAATAATGCCAAGAAATAAGCCAAGAAAACTGTGAATATAACATAAACAATGATTCTGTTGCTGAATACATTAATCCTACCGCAGAAGAAATTATTAAAAACTCGAATGATTCCGGGTGCGTTTCGATCAAAATGTCGTTCAACACAATCGATCAATCTGATTACTAGATTGGGTCGTGAAAAAGAGTTTAGTACAAGTTATGATATGCACAAAAATTAAAGAGCAATACAAATTAGTAATAAAAATTTCGTTAACACCCTATATAAATAATGTATTATAAGCTTCTTGTTGAACAACATGATTTACAGTTCAAACCAATTTGTAAGCTCCATGACAAGGCAATCTCACTTCCGCAAAATTCTCCACTTTTCTATAAGCATATAGTTAATGAAACACACGTATATTCATGCGTCAACCGTTCATACATCGCTAAAAACATGATTTTGTAGCATGTATGTTAGGATATATAATTTTGTGTACCGTTTTACCTATCTGGATGATTAATAATACCAGCCTTTTTTTTACCATAATATACAAACGTTAATTAACAAAGAGAAAAAGAATTAGGTTTTATACAGAACAAAATTTATGCCATACATTTTATATTTCATTTCAAGAATTGAATTTGTTTCTTTTCCTTAAGAATTCTTAGAAACTATTTTGAATCTACATTTAAAATTTAAAGTAAATAGTCTGAGAGATGTATAAAATCAGAATACTGCCACATGAGATTATAATATTATACGAGGGGCCAAAATTGGTCTTTTTGTTTCAGCTTAATAGCCAAAAACTGATTTGTATTTTCAACAAGTCGTTATATTTCTCACCCTTTTGTGTACTCGACCAAATCCATTGGATTGTTAGTTCTACGAGTTTTTGCAGAAAGCGTTTCAATGCAATGCTTCCTAATATTTTAATTCCTATAAATCTCAACAGAACGTAGAAATTCTTCTATTGGTCGAAAGTACAAACTTTCTCAAGGTTTTCCATCAGGAGTTTTTTTCAAGCCACGCCCAAGCGAGGACGGCTACACTAAATGCCACCGTCTCCGTGCTAATTTGACATAAAAAAACCCAGCCAAGCCAGCATTCCTCAAGCGCATTTTCGGCCTTCTTGTAGTTGTTTCTGAGTGAGTAAATTAGCATATTTCAACTAGTATAAATTTTGATTAAGTGACCGACAAGCCTTTAAGCAATATTGTCAAACAAACTGAATTCAATATCCAATTGTTATCAGATTAAGAAACTCCATGCCAATTAATTCGATTATTCAATTAACGTATAAGTAATCCTCTAATATAATACAAATCTACTCAAAATTAATAAATTCCTCAAATATATTTCAACAAATCAATGTAATAACAATTAATTAATAAATAATATAAGTATAATTTGGGAAATCCAAATTTAATACGCTCAAAATAAAATTTCATATGGCGCGCAAAGCATCAAATAAATGCCACATGCATAGAGGATCATAGTCAATCGTTCAGACTTTAAGCGCGCGAAAAAAACATAAAGCGCACATCCGTATGATCTTTCGCCGCTCGCTATACGAGACACCCACTACGTTCCGGTCGCTTTAACATAAACATGCATATGTGCATTACACAGATAGAGAGAATATTTCCGCCTCTGAATATTTGTTTTGCAAAAGCAAAATCGATTTATTATTGTTATTTTTAATTGAGAAGTTTTTAACGATTATTTCACTACCCAGATTTTCAACAAGTTATGCTAGTTATCACACTTTTGTGTTTTCAGCCAAACTCATTAGATTGTTACTTCAACGAGTTTTAGCAAAAGGAGTTTCAATGCCATGCTTCCTAATATTTTGGGCGTATAAAGCTACCCACCACCGTTTATACGTACCACTTATGCTTTCGCCAACAAGATAAAGTAATTTTGAGCCTTGGAGATTTCAACGCGACAAAGAAAATTTTCTGTTGGTTGCAAGTACAAACTGTGCCAAAGTTTTCTAACAGAAGTTTCTTTCAAGTCACGCCCAAGCTATGACGGATATACTAAATGCCACCGGCTCTGGCAACACGACAGAGAAACTTTCTGTCAGATAATTTCATATAGAAAAGGGCCCGCCCAAACCAGCGTTTCTCAGACGCATTTTGGATCTTGTAGTAGTTGTTTCTGATTGAGCAAATTCGCACATTTCAACTAGCATAACTCACCATTAACTGACCAAACTTATATCTAAAGAGCGAACAAAGTCGCAGTCTTGAATCTGATTTTGTTCTAAGTAAGCGCTAGCATCTAATCGCTTATTCTATTTAAATTTAAATTAAAAATTAAGGAAAATCAATAGTAATTCTAAGAATATCAGATCAAGTGTACATGGATATTCCATTCATAATTTTCCATTAGATCTTTCGTTCTCTTGTCAGTCACCCCTTATTTCATTCAGTCATATTAATATTTCATAACCCTTCCTTGATATTTCATAACTTCATCAATAAACAAGCGTGATCAACATCAGAGGAGGAGGGAGGTCTACACCCAACGCACCGAGACAACCAACGGAGAGGGATACAACTCCGGAAGCACGTGAAGAGTACCACCGGCACTAGTTCCGCTATTATTTTGGCGACAACGAATAAATCCTACATGACCACCAAATTCATTTTTCTTCTGAAAAAAATTACGTCGTATTGTAATAATCCATGTTATTTAAAAGATAAAAGTCTCGATAAGTTACGTAATCCATCGTAATAAATAAATAAAAATTAGTATTCAATCCGTATCTAAAAAGATTAAATTCATAAACAAATATTATTAATATGTTGTCGCTGGAAAATAAGACGTATTTTCTATAATAAAATAAATACGAAACTCAGCGTACGTTAAGTAGAATAGAGGAATCAAGTCGAAAGCCTATCTAATAACATTAGCATACTATTATTACATGCATCGAAATGCGTGCGTGCTCGTATGTGTATGCGTGCGAAATGCGTGCGTGCGGTGTGTTGCATTTCACTGCTGGTTAATGCGAGATGACGCAGTATTCTTTATTATAATATTTAAAGTTGGAATACACTGCTGGGTTAGCTGTAGCTTGTTGTTGCTCACACATTATACATCATTTTGAGGACGTGTGTAAATTGGCTTCTACACAGTAATAACGGGAGACCATATCGGGTCGTAAAGTATAACACAACCAACGTGGTGTAATGGCTTTTGTCTATAAATAGCGATATTTTGAATATAAAAAAATTATCCTGATTTGGGTTTTCAGATTAGCTATTTGTACATTCTTTCTGCATTAGTACTGTTTTATTATTTTATCACATCACATTTGAATTGATGTACATGCACCGCTTTTATTTTGTTTTGTAATTAACATTAATATACATTTGTACTGTTTTATTTTCACCGCTTTAATAATGTTTTAATACAATCACTATTGTTTGCTTGCTAACCCCATCGTTGCGTCACTAATTTAATTTGACATTTATTCGTTTGTTTACTATTGACATTTATTTGTGCATATATATTTTATTTTTTGTTTAAATTGTCAAGAAGACAAATAGACGTTATTTTGTGTAATGCTGTTTCATTAATTAGCAGTTAGAATATTTTTCAGCTGCCCACAAGAACAGGAACAACTGGACTACTCACGCACTCGTAGCTACCAGTGCCCTCAACAGGACCACTGAGGACCGGTGGAACTATGAGAGCAGTTCCAACATGCGGCCTTACGTTAAACTGACCTGCGACCCGAGAATGTATATTTCCGATGATAGTTATATTCTGTAATAATTAAGATATTTGTTTTCGCCACCTGTGACAGCCGCTATGACTCTCCATTAGCAGCGTCGCGAGCAAGAGTTTGTCACAGTATCATCAACAATATATCTCACATCACTTTCACACCTTCATCATGTTAACAGGTTGGATCAACCTAAAATATCTTCGTTGAACATTCAACATTCATATTACATTCTACCCACATCCTGGAGAAGCTGACGAAAAACCAAAATCTAGTCAGAACAAGTTATTATCATAAATTAACTTTAGTTCGCTATTTTTACTTGTTAATTTGCTAATGGAATATGATATGGAATTATCCTGGAAACAATTGTTGCATTATAAATTGAAACTATACATTGCCAGTAAATTAAAATCGCGAATAGAAACATATGTATGAAGTTATAAATATTATAGTACAATAAACCAAATTATTTCCTCATGTTATTGCGTATATCTATTTTTCTGTGTTTCAATACTTTATTAAAATGTGATCAACAAATTCTAACCCAAGAGCATTTTATGTTACAAATAAATAGAATAAAAATAAAAAGCAACAAAGTGGTCATAAGCAAACCTCGATCTTGCTTTATTAAGAAAAATTGGTTAATAAAATTGTGATTCTGCTTTGTTAAGATAAATTTTGTAACACAATGTGTTACTAGGTTTATAACTGCAGGTCTTCATCCAACATAATGCCAAAATGTTAGCGAAATACTACTGGTAAGTACTAATAAAATTCAATCCTATACAGGATGACAAAAAAATTCTGAATAATAAGACGACTGAATAATAAAATAAAATATTTAAGACAAATTCACAAGGAAATATTCTTTACCACCTAATTATAGTTTATTAGTTAATTGAATTTTCTTGTATTGCTAAGATGTAGACCTCATAAAAATTGGCTAATACTTTATCTTTAAGCATTTAGTTCAACCTACTTGGAAACAAGATCATTATAACGCATTGTGTAAATTTCAGGAATAACTGTAGTTTCTATCTTATTCTTGATAAATGACTCTATCAAATAGGACGTTTGTTGTGTATTTGACGTGGTGAGTACGTCATTTCCTTATAGCGTCGCCTTCAATTTCCGGTTAGCCCTTCCCCAATTATTGCTTCGAACATTCACAATTTGATATGAAAATCATGCAAGCGTAATAGTTTAATTGTTAAAAATTATTATTCCATTGGTATACCAATATAAACATTAAGATTGAGAGTACTTCGATGCTTCAAATGATAGAAGTAGGAGGTTTTGGCGGGCACGAGATATGGGAAATATCCGGTTTTGTTTGTGGCATCTGTTGGCTGCAAGTGTGGATTTTGCTGACTAACTCACTATCTATTTAACTAAACAAAAACACATCTAACTTATTCCATGACTAACTGATAACTTTTATTCTCTACTACACTTATTGCCTGACTGCATGCATAGTTGTTACATATCTAAGCGTATTTTTAACAGTAAATTTGACAGATTTCTGTATTTTTTCAGATTACTGCTTGATATGTATTGATAAATGTAAATAAATATATGCAAACAGGGGGGGCAGTAAAAGGGGGGCTAAAAAGAATGTAAATTAACAATATTAATTTTTTGCAAGTATAATATTAACTAGATCTTTCACATTGCATGTAAATATTTTGAAGCTGGCACCGTTTGCTCTGTGTCTGTGGCCTCATTCGAACACTTGGTTGGAGCCTTCGCTCCTTCGGAGTCTCCGTTGGGGCCTCTTTCAGGGCCTCTTTTATGTAACTATATACTATCAAGACAGTCCGCGAAATAATATACGGGGATGTAAATAAGTGTTGGTGGTTGCATATGCTACGTAGCGTTGACAATGAAATACGGATATGATACATAGATTTCATGATGAAGATTTGACGTAACTCTGCATCTACCCTCTGCAACCCATTACCTACTCTGTGTGCCCCAAGTCATGTGCCCTATCTGTCCTCATCTTGCCACACTTAATTAAAATGGTGTGTTGACCAGAATAATAATAAGTATCTAAGACAAATAAATAAATGAAGCCAATACAATATTTATTTTAGTAACCTAAAAATAGATATGATAATGCATGGATGTGCTAGATAAATAATATATAGGAAATTCATATTTCGACGGCAAGGGCTGAAAAACAGGTTCTTCATTTAAATGGGATAATAAAACAAACTATAGATAGAAAAACAAATCAGATGGAGTAAATTCATATGAAATATGGCGGGCTAAAATGTATCCATTTTTTTTCAATAAAACTCATATATATTGCTAAAGAATATGTTATTAAGTATCAATACTAACAATGTATCCATATAACTTTTTTACATTTTCTAACGTACAAATATAGGTAAAATTATCATCATTTTCATGATGCGAACACACTGGTGAAATTAATTTCACTAATCGCGGCCAATCATCGTATGTCTCCAGATTTACAATTTGAATATCCCTTCCAAGCATTTCTTCTTCGTGGGCCACAAACGCTTGCAAATATTGCATTTTTCGAGTGCTTTTAGCATAAATTACAGAAATGTTCTCATCGGCTAGAAGGTCCAACAATAAATCATTACACATTTTCGAGTCTGATATTGATCCTGTTAAATATTTTATTTTAAATGGCTTTGTTCCAAGTAACGCCGTTTTTCAAATCATTTCTCAGATGATTGGTTTTATCAGATAATTCTCAGAAAATTTGATAATTCGTTAAAAGCTCAGTGTCTAATATCGGCTACAAGAAAACCCTGGCATGATAGGTTTTTTCCATTGTGTTTTCTCAATGTTCAATTAATGACTGCTGAGAAGGTTAGAGAAATTTTCTTGTTTTACTTGACAGCGGTTATAATAGTGTAATACGTCACTCAGGACTAAGCAGTACGCATTCGTTTGCTAGATAAAAATTTGGATTCATTTTGATTGGGAACATCAAACATATAAAACATATACTTCTTGAATGAATTATAATCGAATAATGGATTGTTTTCCTCTGGATAATAACATGCAGATTGAAAATTCTTATACATTTCAAATAAAGTGATGTAGTTGTATTCCATACGTAAATTTAGATTATCATATGGATACGATTTCGAATTGAGATAGAGTTTGACATTGTGTATATTGCAATGATCAAATTGAGTAATAGCTTTATCGACTTTGGCTTTCTGGTTTTCTTCAAGTCCTAGTATGACATATCACGGCCGTTCTAGACTGGCCGATGACTTGAAACACCAAATATCTTTATTGGTTTTACGCAGAGCCGGAAGTTCGTGGAGCGGCCATGTGCGGAGTATTAAAGTAATTGGATCGTATTTAGTAATTCCTTGCAGCAGACTATAACGAGTCTCATCAATTACAGTTATATGCGGTAATCTCTATTCGATTACTTTTATAATAAACTCAACATCATTTGCAGTTGTTCTCGTTATTATCAGTGTGTCTTCGAATCAATACTAGTACTGTCTTGCTAATAAAACACATTTCTTATAAACCTCAAATATAGCTGATAAATGACTGCTAGGAATACAGATGTAGAATTTGTTGGCTTCATTTCACATTTAATTTTGAATGATGAAACAATTTGTCACTTGAGTCACATAGATAATCGCCAAATATACGTATGTGCGAACAAATCATCCATATGAAACAGTTAAACAAAAAAGAGATTCCCATAAAGTCGAAGTTTTCTGTGCTGTGTCTCCTAACAAGTTAAAAACCGTTTTCCTTTGAAGGAAACACCGCTAGTAGATAAACCTGTTGCGTTTTACTCTACAACAAGCTGTTCACTGCACGCAAATTCGCCTAGTATCATTTTTTTAACAAGATGGAGCACCGCCCCAATGGCACTTAATGGTTCAAGGTTTTGTATATGAATAAGTGTCCTAACGATGGATTGGCCGAAAGGATTATAAGATTTTAATCTTTTTGCTTCGCATGCAAGATACCCAGATCTCATCGTCTATAATGTTTTCTTATGAAGATACGTTTATGTTCCACAGGTATTCACTAATCTTGATGAACTTAAACATCGAATAACAACAGCGATCAACTCAGTGGATAGTGATATGCTGATATGGACCTGGGAAGGATTCTCTTATCGCATTGATATTGCCCATGTTGCAGGTGGTAGCCACAAGTCACACTTTTAAGACTGTAAATAAAAGTTGACTGCGAGTAGAACACATGTGATTTGGCTGAAGTTTTGTAAAAACCCTATGTATTTAGTTTAATGTTGGAAGGTTGGATGTGTATGTTCCCCAATTTTTCCCAAACAATTAAACTGACTTAAATGAAATTTGGAGATCAGATGGATTTTCCTGTGGTGAATCTTTATTCTAGATCCGAAATGGTTCAAATTCGCCATTTTTGTTTGTCCCAAAAATTCTATATTCACTTTAAAAGTTGCAAAACTCTAGATTTACTGTAGATATATAAAGCTCTAGATTTAGTTTGAAATACTTTTAATAGAAATAGACCGCGTGGCAATCTTATACTTGCCTTATTAACCTTTTTTTAAAATTATAGGTTGACCTCTCTTTGAATTTGCCTTACTGGGTAAATTCTCCCTATGAACCTCTCTTTGAATGACATATAAATGGATTGCTGCAATGTGAATACAAGATCTTTCACATACCTATATGTAATACTTACATATATGAATAATGAAAGATAAGAACATTGAGCATATCGGTCGATCGAAGATAAGACGGTAGCTATATATTTTTACAACAATCGCAGGGTGCAAATGGATCAATTTCAAAAAAGAGCGCGATACAATCCGCAATAGCGCCGCCAGACACCGACGATGACTCATAGAGGGGTAAAGAGGTCTAGTTAAAGACACATTAACATAAACAATGTACATTATAAGATTGTGCTACTGTACTTTACAATGCTCCTACCGCTTATTCTCATAAGCAGTTGGACCTGCCATTGTTGATTGCTCTATATTCTTAAAATCTTTTCGTCTCAGAATGATATTTCCTATCAGTGGTTAATATATGTGTCTTTCATTGAAAAAGTGTTACTCCATATTTGTAAAATAAACATTCTTTGCTTCAATGTACCATTTTTAGTCACGTCTTTCATTTTAAAAGTAGAGCAACTCCAATAAATGCAATTACTTGTTTTCTCAGGGAATTAAAAATTCATTATAACACTGATGTAAGTAACAAGTCACTTTAAGAATGAAGTAAATCTGGAGTTGATGCATTTTCACTGTGACCTATGTTTGATACGTTGTCAAAAAATATTTAGATAAATGTTTTTTCAGCTTATCTTAATAGATACAGAAGATTTTAGTAATTCCGGGTATGAACATCAACCTACCTCCGAAGAAAGTTGTACTGAATCTAGTAAACTTCTACAAATTTATTGTTTTTCTAACCTTAAAAGATTATTGACATATTTAATTTCTTTTTTTTTTTCATTTATATTTTGTTTTGAGATTTTACTGCATGATTTTACTGAAATATAAACTTTTGTACTCGGCACTTGCTGCATATAAAGATACACGCAAAAATGAAAATGTTAACGAAGATAATAATAAACCAAATTTTCAACCTAAAGCTGGACATCTCAGAGAAAGGTCACGAAAATTGGGCATTTAAAAAAAGGAAGTTATTACGTATTGACTAAATCGGGAATAAGGAAAGCCAAAAAAATCGAAACTGGTAATTTTGGGTGTTCTACAAATGCATTTCGTTATATACAGAACATAAAAAGACATGAAATATTTGATTCATTGAGGAAATTTAAAAGACTTGGCATTTAAGAATAAGTTATTACTTTTCTATTAATTCATATATTGATAATATATTTTCTGTCCAATGTATAAACATTACGTGTGATTTCAAGGCGTAATGATTAATCGTGTTTATAACAATATGTATTCAACGACATATCTGGACATTCTTACGTGACAGTGAATGAACAAGTTTAAATCAATGGTAATGGAAAATATTTCTGACAAACCTGATCTTTCGTCAACCCTTTAATTGGGTGCGGTTTTATGTTGGATATATATATATATATATATATATATATTTATATACATATGTATATATATATTTATATATATATATATATTGTTATATTTTTATGCAGATTCCATATCTAAGACTTAGATTTTAACGATACCATGTAATTTTATAAAATATATTTAAGTGTTATTTATTTTATAAGAGAAATGTTCGTTTATTAACTTCATTTCTTAAACCTAATAAAATTCATATATTCTATAAAAACTAGAATATCACCTCTGTATGCAGTGGTCCATAAAACAAGAGTTAAGAGACAACGCAACGGTCAAAACTGCCCTTAAGTATTTCTTAAATTGAAATTGTAAAAGATGATTCAATTCAAACCCCAGCCATCTAATTTCTTCAATTTTGTTAAGTAAAGTCATACCGCAAGTGTTTTTTTATTTGTAATAAAATTTTCTAAGGCAGCAGTACTTAAAATGTCGGTGTTTTTCATTTCGGTATCAATGGTAACAATAGCTAGATCAATGGACGGGTAACAAAGGCCCATTGGTTTGGGCTATAAATTTGACCATAGCACGACTAACGCTCTCTTTTATTTCAAATTCCCTAATATTGGGAATAAAAAATCCCAATAAGCAATTCCTTAATAAATCATAAATTCAATGATAAATCCTCTAACAATACATCTAAAGTGACTAATCTAATTCATCAAAGAAATATAATATACAATTAAATATAATATAATATACAACCTAACCAATCAACAAATCAATATCATAGCAAAGCGTATACACATTATACAACTAAAACACCAAACAGGTTCCCCAAACGGGTGAGCAGCCGGCATGACGCGTCAAAGCTTTGATACAAAGCGCCGGTCATAAAACGAGAGCGGCGAGCTTTCATCTACATGCAGGTGCATTGTCATACATTTTAAGAATTACGATTTACGTATTTCTTTTAGGATGTTCAGTTTTTTTTTTACTGAAAACAAGCAACGGTTTTTAACACTTTTCCTCTGTCGGTAGAGAGTAATTTAAACGATATTTCCACCCACCTCATTTTTCAGCAAGTGGCCACAGCTTCACCCTTTATACTTTCAGCTGACCTCCGATTGGATATTAGATTGACGTATTTTTGTAGGAGGCGTTCTATGCAATGATTCCCTACGCTTTTGATCATGTTAAGCCCCTACGCACCACCGGCTGAAAACTATCCACCACTGCTTATGCGACCTAGCACCGCTTGGAAATACCGCTACTTACATTTCTACTAGATAACCGTCACCAAAATAATGCAGCTTTGATCCTTAATTCTCCTAAAGTATCCGGAAGAAACTTTTGTTTGGTCGAAAGTATAACCTTCTTAAACATTTTGTAGCAGAGGCTCCTTTCAAACTCCGCCTTTTTTCAAATGCAGCAGACGCCGTCGAAAGCCATTAGCTTAGGCAACACGCCACAGCTCAATCGATCCATCAAGAGCAGCGTCCTTACCCAGAAAATTCGCATAAATGTAGCCATCCAGGCCAGTGATCCTCAGACGCAATTTTTGAGTTGTTGTCTTTGGATGTGCGGAGAGAACCCATTCGTAAAGTATTATATTAAAATATTTAACACAAAGTTATATCCTATTTTAAAGCACGCCGATAAGACACATGAGAAAGCTGTGGTGACTTAAGTTTGAAAATACAAGGTGCTGATGATGAAAATGGGAAGAAGGGGTTTGAGGTCCAAAGAGAATTTCATAAACTAAAAACATATTCAGCAAGAGAAAATATTCACAATGTTTCTAAACAGGTTGACGAATACAGAGAACTACAGAGAACTTTAGCCTACAAAAAATTACAAAATTAAATACCTCTGTTGCATACTAAAAAAAATCTTGATTTATACATTCTGAGAATACATTGCTTTAAAGCAGAATAAATAAATGTCTGGGACGAAGTTGAAGATGGAGAGGTTGCCAAGGCTTTGTAGCATGTATTGTGAAGCACTTAAAAATTTATGCGGCATAACCAAACCGTGTCATTATGTATTCCGATTCCTCCGAAGGACAAAACCGAAACATCAAGACAGCCCTTTCCCTTTCACGGCTTGTTCAAGATCCTGATACTAGTATTGACACCACAGGCCACTAGTTCCTGCTATCAAGACATATTTATCTCATTATGTTGCTTTTTATATTTTATTCTGTTTGTAACATAAAATAAATGGTCTTGCATGAGATTCAGGGTTGGGTTAGGAATTCGTTTGTTCTTAATTCTTATAATAAAGTACATAATTTCTTATATCATAAACACAGAAAGGCAATAAAAAGTGTAAATATAATTCTAAATATAATTTAAAATTTGTTAGGCTGATCCAGTTTTCTTCTTCCATTAACAAAAATAAAGCAAATAAAGAGTGACGAACTAAATATGGTTGTGCGTATTTTATTATATCATTCGGTTCTGGAAAGAAACTTCTCTTCTGTACCAATAGCGTTGAAGTTGCAATTGTCGACGTTGACTGGATTAAATAAACAAACCTTGGTTGAATAATACTGGATGAAGTGCGAACCGGGCATTGGCAGATGTAGAACTTTATCGATGTTCAGTTAGAGTAGGATTTTGTAGATACGTGCGCAGGTGTAGAAATGGATTGAAACGTTATGGATAATAGGCTTTTTGTTGATGGATATCCACAACATTGGATATTGACATTGACTAATAATTTGCGTTGACGGAATGAATTTGACCACTGCCGAAGGACTTAAACTGGCGTCGGTGATGTCCTTGTACTCCCGAATGGTAGATGCTTTCTAGGTAACGTCGTCTCCTGTTACTCTCCATATCTTGCATCGATGTCAAGGATAATGGGAAAATACTCTGAGAATAAGAGAAGAAAAAAGTGATAACTATTTGGGAATCGAAAGATTCAGCAGAAGATGTGTCGTCGGATACTTAACTTTTTTTGTTTCGTAGAAGTTTAATTTTATTTTCGTGACTTTTAATTTACTTATTTCTTTCGTAGATTTAATATGTTGGTTGAATATTTGAAAATTTACTATAGCGCTTTGAGATCAGATCAATTGATGGCTGGAATAGTTCTCGCTGACCAAAAGAAATTGATTTGGTTTTTTTCAGAATTAAAGCTCTGGACGGGCGCAAATGGGTTCTCGCAGCACATCCAAAAACAACAACTCAAAAATTGCGTCTGAGGATCACTGACTTGGATGGCTCCTTTTATGTGAATTTTCTGTGCAAGGACGCTGCTCTTGATGGATCGATTGAGCTGTGGTTTGTATATATGTGTGTGTACGCTTCTCCATGTTTCGGTATGTTTGTTGGAAGCTGTTATCTGGAAGCTGTTATCTTCTAAGCGAGTACCTAACGTACTTAAAAATATTATAAATTAAGAAATAAATAAAATCAAGAATACCTGGAAACTTTTAATTTTTAATTTTAAAACAAGGAATTAATAGAACGTTTTAAAAAACTCGTTCATTTTCTCAGACCTAATGAGTGTCGAGATTAAGTATTTCCTTAAATTGAAATTGTAAAAGATGATTACTTTCAAACCTCACCCATCTAATATCTTCAATTTTGACAGGTAAAGTCATAACCGCAAGGTTTTCTTTCAATGTGTAATAGAATTTTCTAAGGCAGCAGTACTTAAAATGTCGGTGTTTTTCATTTCGGTAACAATAGCTAGACCAATGGATCGGTAACAAAGGCCCATTGGTTTGGGCTATAAATTTGACCATGACACGACTAACGCTCTCTTTAATTTCAAATTCCCAATTATTGAGAATAAACAATTGCAATAAGCAGTTCCTTAATAAATCATAAATTCAATGACAAATCCTCTAACAATACATTAAAGTGACTAATCTAATTCATCAAAGAAATATAATATACAATTAAATATAATATAATATACAACCTAACCAATCAACTAATCAACATCATAGCAAATTAATTAAATGAAGAAAAAAATATAAATTATCCAATATAATCTTAATACCTTAACATAAAATCCAATAGATCGCTTAGAAGATAACAGCTTCCAACAAACATACCGAAACATGGAAAAGCGTACACACTAAAACACCAAACAGGTTCACTGAAACAGGTGAGCAGACGGCATGACGCGTCAAAGCTTTGATATACAGCGCCGGTCATAAAACGACAGCGGCGAGCTTTCATCTACATGCAGGTGCATTGTCATATATTTTAAAAATTACGATTTACGTATTTCTTTTAGGATGGTGAGTTTTTATTAATAAAAAACGGGTTTTAACGCTTTTCTTCTATCGGTAGAGAGTTATTTTAAAACGACATAACCACCTACCGCATTTTTCAACAAGGCTTCACCCTTTATACTTTCGGCTGATTACCGATTGGATATTAGATTAACGTATTTTTGTAGGAGACGTCCTATGCAATGATTCCCTAAGCTCTTGATCATGTAAAGCCCCTACGCACCACTAGTTGAAAACTTTCCAACACTGCTTATGCGACCTACCACCGTTTGGAAATACCGCTACTTATATTTTTACTAAATAACCATAAACAAAATAATGCAACTTTGATCCTTAATTTTTCTAATGTATCAGGAAGAAACTCTTGATTGGTCGGAAGTATAACCTTCCCAAACATTTTGTAACAGAGACTTCTTTCAAACTCTGCCTTTTTTCATATGCGGCAGACGCCGTCGAAAACCATCAGCTTAGGTATGTATGGTTAAATATATTACCAGGATAAAGCAATAATTTATAAATACATTAACTATTTATTTCGTTTACAAATTAATTACGTTTCTTATTAGTTTATACCATTAATTACTTTTTTTAAATTTTGTTATTTATTTCATTATAAAATTATGAATTCAATTCTTTAAATAATATTGATATATAATAATATTGATATGTAAAAATGGGTACGCTTTCACTTGAGTAGTAGAAAGTCAAAAATAAGAAGGCGCCTATGATTCCGTGTATTTATAAGATCGTCAGATTTACATATACATCTAAAAACTATCTACACGTGACAAGCACATATTAAATAAAGTTACGTAAGTATATGTAATACGCTAATTAAATCAATGTTTTAATATAGTCTACCTTCGTCACATCTATACGTAATTATATACGAGGCGGTTACATAATTCGCCCCATCTCTTTTAAATTGAAGCCTATTCCTATAGCTGTAATTGAACGGTATCAGTCGGCAAAGTTGGCTTAATAATTTTTGGAATCTTCATTTGGACTTGATTCAAATTAATGGGTTCGGATTTAATTTTTTGTTTACGTATATTTAATTTCCAGGCAAAAACGATAGCTGGACTATCAAGTATTATATGATGGTCCATATGTTGGATGTTCCATGAATAATTAGATTTTGAATTCCATTTAACTCATTTTGATTTTGAAGTTGATTTTGGATGTTCTCCATTTCATCTACATTTACAGCTTCTGGTTCCTTTTTGACTGGAATATTTTGTAATGGTTTACGATTGGAATTTGATTTTATTTCTGGTAATTGTTTATATGTTGTTCTTCCATTTTGTTACGATGTGGACTCAAAATTCATCCTGTTATATTTACTTGACATAACTCTGTTAAATTGAGTGACCATCTTCCTTGTAAAGCTGTACTTTCTTGATAATTTTTACAATAATAATGTACTGCTGTTTCGGTTGGTATAATAACTATCTATTTACATCCATACATTTCTTAAACTGTATAGTTTAAGATTTAAGAAATAAATTATACGAGACGTTTACATAATTCACACCCTTTTATACAGTAGACTAATATAAAAAAAAACAAGGACTATTGTCCCACTTGTACAATATTCGACAAGACCCACTCTCCATTAAGAAGACAAGTCACTAACGCAATGGAAAAGATATGTTTGGTCTTCTATCATATATTCCGCCAATTTACCACCATTTCTACAAAAACCTTTCTATAGATATTCTGACTTGATCAAGCACACATAATGCTTATGAGCGTTTATCCGAAGACGAAATTAGATATTATTAATGTCACTATCACAATGAAATAATTCCCAATTCATTTATTAATTTAGTTTTGACTCTATATTTTTAAGTTACTTCAAATTGTTATAATCTTAGATTTGTAACAAACAACGAAAAATTGAATATAATGAATTAACAGTTTTATTTTTTTCCTACACATTAATTTGCGTAAAACTCGTTATTTTAAAATATAATTACAAGAAGATAATTCATTTTTATAATGAACTGCACATATGGCGGGTACCTTTCTGTACATGCTGTTCTTATAGTTTCCAGCATATTCTACACTACTTTCTTCAATTTTGTTTGAATCTGTTTGTTATATATCCGCTATATTACCTATTTATAGTAATTGTAAAGGAAATAATCGAATGGGTTTAGCCAATCAGCCAATAATCGAGCAACATCAGGATATGTCACAACGTATGGAACAATAATACCATACTCACGTGTCTAAGGTTATACTACATAGTATGTAGAACATGTATGTACTACATACATGTTCTGTTATCGATGGCCATCCCGAATTGTTGTAGATATCGTTCATGTAAATATATTAGCAATTAATTATGTTCAGTACAGGATTAAGGCTGTTAGGTTAACCGAATTACAAAAGAAGTTAGAGCACATTTTGTAATTATTGATGTTGGTTGATCGATCTGCAATAAGCTTTGATTTAATTGTTATATAAAAGTGTACTTCCTTATTGTCTTTTTATTATTATGCAACGGGTTTGCCTTGCGCATCATCAAGCAGAACAACAATAAAATTCGTTACACATTTAAAATAAAAGCATTTGTATATTTAGTTCTACTTAGAAAATTTCGGACATCTAAGATCCAAGTTCTTTTTATTGGAAATATTTTAACAGAAAAATATACCTCATATTCGTTTGGTTGTGTTAGTCAGCTTTAACAGATATTTCGCATTTAAGCAATTATTCTTTTTATTTTTACTTATAAACCAAAGTAAAACACCTTAAAGCAGTGATTCCCAAACTTATTTGACCTATCGCCCCCTTTCCAGAAAAAATATTACCCAGCGCCCCCTGGATTT
>WYDF02291025.1:0-16267 GCA_009867245.2 Adranes taylori
ACATAAATCACAAAAAGGAGGGGACCTAGGATACTTCCCTGTGGTACTCCAAGTGAAACGTCCATCACCTCGGATTCACCTATATAGAATGATAAATGATTTTCTGCTAAATTCCTGTAGCCTTTTATAATTCTTATTATGTTTTAAGCTTCAAAATCTTTTGAGATACATCAGTTCATTAAGACTTAGTTGTGAGTCAAGCAAAACTCCCAACTCGTTGATCCGATTAAAATTAGTTTTCACATTTCCAAATTTCCAGTTGATATCATCCAACTAAGATAAACAAGCATGTATGTTTTTTAAGTTTTTTTGCAAGATTTTGTGAAACTAAATATATTACTTTTCTCTACATATAATTCAGCAAGATTGTCTTTTGGTCACTTGCTAAAATTATCCTTCTCATATTGTAAATAATTTGTCTTTGAGGTGAAAAAATTCAACTCAATGAAACCCAACTATTTTGAATCATTAATTACTCCAAAGTTATTCATAAACAAATTGAATAGATAAAGCGTTATTGTATAGATAAATTAAATAGATAAAGAAAACTTCATATCTGGACATTGGACATTTCTTATCTCTTGGCAAATTTCTGAACATGAAATAAAGTTCTGATGAAATTCTACAAAAACATGCTTTTAACAATACCTCTGGATTAACTCTATCAAACGTCCTGGAGAAAAATCTGTACACGCATAATCAGCAACAAGTACCCACTCAGCATTTTGAATTAACGCTGTGTACGTACTTGTATTTAATACTCGTCGTGTTGGTATCAATTAGAAAAAGGCACCTATCAAAATGTCTGAAAATATAGTTTTCGAATAATTGCTCAAAATTGGTTCCGCATATTCCAATTTCAATCACTATATGTGCGCTATACCGAGAGAATCATTAAAGTCAGATACCAATGGTTTGGTATCGATAAATCAATTCAATATACAACACATAATGTTATTGACGAACTAGTCAAATCCAGTAGAGTTACACTCCCTGCTCTGTACGCAAAATGGAACCTTATGGACCCTAAAGGTCATGGATAAAACTGGTACGCATAATCTATTTGTAGTTTTTATAGGCCTTTTTTCGCGGACACTGATTTTTTGCGTGGAAAATAAATTGGTCATGTGGCGAACTTACATATACCCGACGGAACCTACATAGGTTTCCTGCTACGCAAATTGACCGCATGGCATACTCACATATTCCTTTTCATTGTAATGTATTTGCACAAATGTGTTTGTCAAGAAGACTTAATCAAAAAGTCATTAATTCTCTATGTGGACTTGAAAGGGTTAAACTAACCTTGTAAAATATAATAATATTTAAATATATATGTTGTTTATAGTGCAATAGAGTGCTTTAATCTTTCAGCCTTAACAGTTACAATATGCTAACATTAAAAAATATGTTTTCTAAAATTAAAACTATTACGTGCATCGCTATGGCTTCTACATAGTCTAAATTAAAATCCTTTTTTGTATCTCGTAGTTTTGATGACGACACTTCTATGACTCGCAAATACCTATAGAGATGTTTTATCACGTGTGTACGGTCTTCGTAAAACCGAATAAACGGGCCCTTTTAGCTTTTATGTCGTCTGCTAGCAATATAAGCACCATTATAGCAAGTAGTCTAGTGTCGCGTGAGATCAATCATTTGCAAAAATGTTGTTAGAGTATGAATTGTCAATAGCACAGCATAGAACTTAGGCATAGTTTTCTAAATAAGCGTTTCTTTCAGACATATCTAGCTGGACGTGTATTTATTTACATTTGTTACGGAATTGTTCTTTTTAATGCATGATCGTAATTTTTGGTATTTATATTTTATTCTGTTTCTTCGTACATAGCTCCTGCATGAGATTATACAGGATTGGATTAGAATTGGCTGTCAATTATTATAATAAAGTACTTAAACACTATATTGATGTACGCAATAACATGTTTAAATAGTCTCTAATATCACTGGTTTATTTTTCTCTAATATGACTGGTCAACAAAATAGAACTTTTTGTTCTCATCACGAATAAAAATCCTGGATAAACTTTACACGCTGATTCCAAATATAGATTTAGTTTTTCTGTATCACGTATAGATTTTGAGATAAGGGCCCCACTTATTTTGCAAATTTCAGGGAAGTTTAAGATATTTGCCTAAGGCTGTGTTGTATGAATCTCCCAACTTTTTAGTATCTTAGATCACACATCTGTCAACAATTTAAGTCAGTATTCACATATCTAATGTTTTAATCACTACAAGTATCACAACATTTGCTCAAAATCGCTGCGAATATAACTTTCTTTAAAACACTTTATCCGGGTTATCGTGATAGAGTATTCAGCAGTAATCACCCATCATGTTTTCAATCTAAAACCCTTGATAACGATTTTACATCAGTTGAATGTCTTGATGAAATCGTTCGTCTTGTTCATCACTCACTGCACCCAGATTTTTAGGAAAAACATCCAGTTGGGAATGTAAAAAGTGCATCTTCAAAGACATGCGACATCTCATTTTTTTGATTTGAATGGATCAGCATTTAAATGCCTGCTTCAAATCCAGATGACTTGTGTTTACCAAGAAAGTTAGCATCAACCCAAGTCAAAGCTTACCAAGCTTCCTTTTCTCGTTTGTGAAACAACTTTTGAAATTCGTATCTCGCAAAACCTGTCTAATTTGAGGTCCGACAACAATTCCTTCTTTCAAGTATGCTACACTGATTTTTGGAATTTTTTTCACCGAATATTGAAATCCAGCCAAATTAGATTTTCCCATTGCTTTCACTAAGTTCTTCATCATGCCAAGTTTGATATGTGGAGCTGGTAAAAAATTCTTTTGCGGATCAACCAAAGGAAAATTTTCGACACTGTTTCTTCCTGGCTCATGCTTGTTCGTTTGGTCTCAATCTCGTTTTACATAATGTCCTGTTACAGCACGGCTGTCCCACAAATACAAGAAATAGATAAATTTTGTGGAACCCATTTGCACGCCCATCAGCGTACCAATGACTTTTAGATCACAATAGATATCCCATTGATGAGTTTTGTAGTTGATCGCCTAAAGAAAAATTTTCATGTTTTCATTCGTCTCACTGAAATGAACGGAATCAGCGATTGGTACGCATGGCTTTTGATTCCCCTTATGCAACAAAATAGCGTTCAAGCTTCGCTTTGACAAATCGATGAACAAACGCCATTCGGAAGGTTCATGCGACTGCGATAAACTTTCAAGTAGTCCATTCATATCGTTGCAATAGCACAATGAGCTATCAACAGTAAGAAACGTAGTTAATTGAAAATTACGCTTTCGATAGTGGCACACTTAACGTTTGTTGCGAGCAAATTTTTCTGTTTAAGTCGTGACCCCAAAAGGTCTGCTTTTTCCTTCAATAGGGTTAAGTCTCGGATCAAATTATTTAGTTCTTTTTGAGTGAATACTTCTGGCGTTTTTTCAACATCAGATGAATAGTCAAGATCGTCAGTATCTTGATGTTCGTCAGAAGATTCCACTTCCATTTCATCTTCGACAGAATCTAGTATCGGAGGCATTGGAATTGGTAATGAGGGATCATGTGGAACTGGCCTGATTGCTGAATCCAACTCTGGATAAACTAGTTTGTGCCTATTTTTCGACGAAAATCCTGTTGTATTAACTATACAAAGTAGCAATCAGTTATATTATCATTTGACCCCTCCATACCAGGGTATGGCGAATGAAAATGCTGTACGTGGGGGTGTGGGAGGTTATTCTTTCTGCTTCGGTGATGTCACAGGAACAGATACGTTGACTAGGGTCCGCGGTGCCAAGACAGCTCAGTGCCAAGACAGCTCAGTTTGATCGCTCTTTCAGGTGTTCTGTCGCGTTTATCTCAGCTCATTTGATACGCCAGACGTTTGGAAAGGGGTGTGAAATATTGATATGAGTAAGAAAGAAGATTTAAAATTAGGTGATGGTTTCGGGAAATCAGAAGATTCAGCCGAAAGTTAGATGAAGTAGTTTATGATCCGTTGATTGTAGAATTTTTGTAGTTAAATTTAATTTAATTTAAATATAAAATAATAATAAGCAATTTGTCATCACTGACGCTTACTTAGAACAAATCAGATCCGGAGTGTGATTTCTGGCTCTGTAGGAATAAGTTTGAATATCTAATGGAGAATTATTTCTGTTTGAGCTGTGCGAAAGTCCTCACTCAAGAACTATCAGAATAAAAGCCAAATTGCGTCTGAGTAATACTAGCTGGAGTGGTTCTTTTTATGTGAATTCTTTGGGAAGAAGCTGCTTCAGGTGGGTTGGGTGGGCAGTGGCATTCGACGGCGTCGGCCGCAAAAAAACGCGTAGCTTGAAGCGTAGTTTGCTGCAAAACTTTATGAAGATTGTACTTCCACCAGTAGAATAGTTCATTATCCGTTAAGAAATTTAATGATCAAAATCGATCTATTTTGTTGATGAAATCGTAAATGGTGGAACGTGTGAGCGGTGATAGCAGTGTGAACGGTTCTATTCCACAAAATTCGTAGAAGCATTTAATTGAAAACGCCCGATAAAATACGTTAAACTAATATCCAATCCAATTTGCAAAGTCTAACTGTTTATTGAAATTAGGTGGTGGAAAAGTTCGTTATGCTGTTTCTCGTAAAAAACTAATAATAAATCGCCATCTAAATAATAGAATTTAAAAAAGTCGTTACCAATATAAAAATGCGAGAATAGCTGCACATTTGTAAGGTAAAGGCTGCTGCTTGCCAGCTTTTCGGGGAAATAACTTATGGCTTGTTTTCTCTTTTAGAATAAACATATGAAGAAATGTTACGTGTGTATAAATATCTGTATGTTTTTCTATGCTTATCGAATATTGTTGACGCTTACATTACGTAAGACGTAATTACGTAAGACGTAATAAATATTTATTACATGAACTTGTATTGATAATATTTCTTATTGATAATAGGTTATGCAATTTTATATTATATTTGAGCATTACTCATTGAATTTATGGGTTATTAGAGAATTGCTTCATTTGTAATTTTGATGAAATATATGTGAATATGTAGGCAAGCGACACTAATAACTGAATATTAAATACTACGCTTTCTGAGCCACCGTCATATGGTACGATGAAGTAGTTTATGAGGATTGTTCGGTTGTTCGGTAAAGAGGATTGTTCGGTAAAGAGGATTGTTCGGTTACTACGGGGCCTAACACAGAAATGGCGCGAATTTTCAGGAATCTGTAGGTTAAATATGAGAGTACAGAACGATCTGTCAATTAGAATGTTTTTGACTGTAGTGAAGTGAACGTCTTGTGTTATTTTGTAAACAACTGAAAAACTAAGTTGAGAGCAGTGATAAAGTACTTTCATTTGAGGCTTAACACCAACCGAAATGAAAGCAGAGTTGGATTCAACATTATTGGAATCCGCTCCTTCGTTTTCAATGGTTATAAACTGGGTTGCCGAATTTAAGCGTGGTCGTAGGAGCATAAATGATGAACCCCGTAGTGGACGTCCAGAAACTGCTACTGTCCCGGATATGATTGAAAAAGTCCACCGTATCGTCTCGGATGACCGTCGAGTAAAAGTGTGCGAAATAGCAGACATAGTAGGTATCTCAAATGACAGTGTGCACAGCATTTTAACTAAAGAATTGAATATGAAAAAATATTCGGCTCCTTGGCTGTCGCGGTTGTTCATAACGGAGCACAAACTGAATCGTTTGAGTGTTTCTGCCGACTTTTTGGCACGTTTTCGCCACAATCCGAAGGACTTTACGCCGTTTTATAACAGTTGATGAAACCTGGGTCTACCATTATACTACCGAAACCAAAGAACAGTCCAACCAATGAACACTCAAATGTACTTCGCCCCCAAAGAAGGCAAAAACAGTTTTGTCAGCAGGAAAGGTTTTGGCAACTGTGTTTTTGGATTCTCATGGAATTATTTTCGTCGACTACTTAGAAATGGGGAAAACAATAAATCGCGAGTATTATGCCAATTTGTTGCAACAATTAAGCAACAAAATTTAAGAGAAACGGCCTCATTTGGCAAAGAATAAAGTGCTTTTATATCAGGGTAATACACTTGCCCACAAGTCTGCGATTGTATTGGTCAAAATTAATGAATTGGGATTTAAATTAGTGCCTCATTGGCCCTATTCCCCAGATTTGGCTCCCAGCGAGATTATCATCTGTTTCCAAATCTGCAAAAATGGCTCGGCGGTAAGAGATTTTCATCTGATTCCAAGGTAATTGCTGCTGTATAATGCTGTTTCGAGGACTTGAATTTATCGAGTTACAATAAAGACATTGCTAATTTGGAATATCTTTGGGTGTGTTTCGCGAGCAGGACACTATATTAAAAAATAAAATGTTTTTTGTCAAAAAAAATTGCGTTTTCTTTGTTAGACGAGGTAGACGAGGTAGTAACCTAAAAATCCTCGTATCAGGAAAATTCCGTTGGAAGGTAAAATTCCTTTGTGTTCAGCGGTTGAAAACGTTGTGGCATTACTTACAGACAAGGCAATTTTCCATTTAACTCGATGAATGAACTCTTTCAAATAATTAAGCAGTTATTGTAACGCGGAAAAGTTCTTCAGTTATTTTTATTCTATTATATAGTATAACAATAAATATAACTACTTATATCTTGTTTATTACATTGTATACAATTCTAATATAGCTTGATGTTTTGTTGAGTTCATTCTAGCTTAGTTTAGTCAAGTAAATTGAACTTTGATTTAATTTAGCCTTGTTTTCAATATTGATTAGGAGTTTTGACTTTCAAGGTCAAAAGTATTAGAGAGGGGGCAAATGTAATGCGCAAAATTGAATTCTTTTGTATATACCTTTCCAGGAAATGTTTTTGTTATACAAGCATTGTTGCTTTAACAATCTAATTAGTTGGATAAATTAAAATTATTTAAACTTGTTAATAGAAATCTCTTAATTCCTACAATTAATTCCTTGTAGTTATCTAGTGTAATATTAAATATTTTTGTGTCATAAATTCCTGTATCTATGCGCGAGCTATTAGCAGAAGAAGGAGCTTCGTAGAAGGCACGAATTCGCGGTCCAAAAGGATTCAGCTGTACAAGCTCTAGGTGTCAGACGCTTTGCGACAGTTGTAGTACGAGTGGGAAATTGAGTACAGGCTACTTAGTGAGAATTTAAGGGGAACCAATTAGAAGCGGGGCTATCTGCAGTTGCAGTATAGAGCGGTGAAAAGCCATTGTAAAGGAAGCAACTCTTATAAAAACAGTTTTTTTAGTCCGTTATGACGGTTTATTGTTGAATTTGTATTCTTTAATATAATTTTAATAGTGTAGTATAGTGTTTGTCATAACAACTGCACAAATGTCAGTTTTAATTATCTTATTATTTATTGACTGGTTTGAAAATCTCAAACAAATTTAATTTCATTCTGAAATTATTCTTGGTATAAATTTAATTCATTAATTGGTGCTAAGATTTACTTTATCTTAATAATTTTTGTTATGAATATATTGAATAAAAAATGAATTGAGTTTTATTTTTATATGTGTTAATTTAATCTGATCTAACGAATAGCTAGAATTTAAATTATATGAACTAAAACTCAAATAAATTATTAAATTATTTTCGATCCCTTTTGATAGTCCGATGGGTTAATGTAATAGAGTGGAATTTATTTTCCTTGTAAAAACTCACCTTACTATAATGTCATTTAACAAACTAACCGTGAGAAACATGGTGGAGGCGCAACGGGTCATTTTTTGTAGAATTCGTTGTAGAGTTTTTAGCACTAAAATATATATGGTACGTTCGATTCATTAACGACGAAAACGTCTGTCAAAAGTTCAAAAGGATGTTATGGTGCATTGAAAACCACCAGTATCAAATATATTTGCTATATAATGTGTTTTATCGGCAAAGAATTTAAGTCAGAGCTTTTATATGTTTCTCTATTACGTTTTTAGAGTAATTTATTGTATGCTGGATCGTTTAGCTAAACTATGAAGATTTCACGTCTTTGCTACTTGACAAAGAAGTTCATTGGCTGTCAAAAGGTACTTCTTCGAATAATTTTTACAATTTGTTTATTTGTGTACCAGTAATTTTTTTACCTCTTTCTTTACATTACTTCCAGCTTTTAGACTATGAATTTGATTCGTTTCTCGCTCCGATCTATCTGTACAGATTGAATGAATGTCTCTTCCTTCATTGCTACTTGTATATTGTAGCTTTTCTACTACGTACTCAATTTGGATCTTATTTTGCTATTGTTTTTGTTTTTAAGTCTTTTTATTAAGTTTTACCACCGTATCATGCAACTTTTCGGTTTTCGCTCTCGAATAATGTCGCCGTTGAATACATACAATGGGTTGTTCTATGTCAGCCTGAATAATCTAGTTTGAGTAGTTTCTATTCTCTCTTTAGCTTTGCTTGTTGCTTTTATCCATAGTTCTCCCACATACATTAATGTTGGGATGAGAAGTGATTTCATTATTGTGTGTTTTTTTTATTTGTAAAATTATTGCGTCTATTGACTATTCTTGACAATGTTCTTGCTGCTTGCTTGGCCTTGACTGCTGTTCTAAGTACGTGCTACTCCCATTTCAAATACTCGTCAAAGTCACATCCCGTAGTTTACGAAGTTTTTTACTGGAACTTTGTTAGTAAACTCTATTTATTCTGCCTTGCTTGGGTTCACCTTTAGCTTCCACTTGTTGAAGTATTTGTACACTTTCTCTGTGAGTTTGTCAGTTTTTTCGGCTACACTATCCAAATTTATTCCGTAGCTGACAACTGCCATAAATAAATCGTATGGTATTGGCGATAGTTAGCACCCTGAAGTAGGTCTTCGTTTATACTTCTTGAGATAGTTTTACTTTCTTTGACTTTAAAAATCCTATCTTCAAGGAAGGCTTTTACGATTGCTGTTATTGCTTTTGGCATGCCCACTTTTCACATATTGTACATCAGACCCCCATTCCAAACCTGGTCATAGGCTTTTTGTTTGTCCAGGAAAATTCAACTGTTCTGTTTTGGCCTGATAGATGTTCTTCTTGCAGCATTGCAACTTTTGAGTTGCTGCTACCTTTGACCTAAATCCGAATTGGTTTGGTGGAACGATTTTATATTCTTCTAAGATAACCTGAATTGTGTTCTTGATTAATGTTTCAGCCACTGTCACTTCTTTCAATATTTTAGGATGATAATTTAGTTGTGTGGTGCTGTTTGTTATCTTAGTTTATTGTTCTGTTGTTGAGTCTGACATTAATTTAATAGTTTTCGTGGAAATATTGTTTTGCCTTAGAGCCTTTTTTGGAATAATGCATTTTATTACATTTTTTACTTCTACTGAATAGCTGATACATTGTTGTGCGGTGATTTGCATCCATTTCTCAATTTGAGAAACTGAACCTTTTAACTGCCTTGACTGTCGACTCTGACGTTAGTTTTAAATTGCAAGTTCAAATGATCCGCTAAGTCCTCTGCCTTTTCAGAATCTCCTAATACTAACTCGTTCTTTATTGGTAAATAGTGATTGTGATCTTTCTTATATCTTCTTTTCAGATGACAGAAATTGTTGATGTTGTAATTTCCCTCGTCGATAATATGTGAATCCATTTCGGCTTCCTTGGCGTTTAGGATTGTGTTGACTTGTTCTCTAAATTTCAGATTTTTGTTTAGTCTTATGGCTGTTGAGATTTTGCTATCTGCTTCTTTGTCAATTTTTTTCTTGAATTAGTTTTCTCTATTCTTTGTTCAGTTTTAATCTATTTGCATGTGTTATGGCCATCAGGTTTTTTTTCAACTGCTTTCTTTATTGAGTTTGACAGGTGACGTATTTCTATGTCTAATCTAACTGTTGTGATCTTTTCAAATACCGTTTCGTACCTTGACAGGTTGTGAGTGAGGATTCTTCAACTAGATTCAATTATTTTGCAAGCTTGCAATGTACCCAATCTTACGATTAATAATTAGAAAAATCATAATTAATAGCTACCAAGTTAAAGTTGGTATTTATTTTGTTAAAACTAAATGTTTGTTCTCAAATATAATTAATGCGCATATTATTCTATGAGAAAGCTGCATATAATTCAAAAAAGAAGTATGTATACTAAATGTCCGCCTCTTAAACAGGAACGTGAATATGAATGTTGCCTGTGGTCCTGAAAGGACGAATTTTGGTGTAAACAAAAGGGACGAGTAAAGTTTGTGCCGTTCTAAGCGCTCGCGTAAGGAAATTCCGGGAAATCCCGGAAAAACGGAAGTCGCAAGGAAATGAGCCTTTGCAGCATCATCGGGATAAGATAAGCGTGGAATGGTAGCTGAATGGTCCTTATGACACAAAGCAAAAATGGAGATGTACTTTCTACTAATAAGTTGAGTTTTTGTGTAAATATATTTATCGCTCAGCTTTTGTATGGCTCATATAAAGGACTTTTTTGTTACGATCGTGATTTGACAATTATTATATATTACCAAAAACTTCATTATCACATTTACGAATTATATAAATCAAATGATATTCGCCAACAAATAAATTATTATCATAAGTAAAAGTATTATCAACGCATTCGTTTAATTTTGACGGAAATGAGTAAAGAATAGTTAGGAAGTATAAAGAAATATTTGTTAGCTTGGTAATTACCTCATATTTGTTTATTAAAAATTAAGCAGTGGCAGATTGGTAAATTATTTCTTCAAATCATATATTTGATATGCCATGTGAGTTCTTTAGTTGTACAATTATTTGTCAATGGAAATCATTAGTCCAATAGAAATATCAGAAATCTACAGGAATCATAACACTTGTTAAGGATACCCTGGTTGCTCTCTATTAGTTAAAGGGAAAATGCATATACTATTAATCCACCAAATAACGTAATAACAGTTCATATCGGTAGCTTAGAAGATTGAAAAAGTATATCAAGAATAAGTATCCGAGAGTTTTATTGAGTGGCTGGCTGCAGGCTTTGTTGAGTGAAGATAAATCTGTGCATGACTGAGTAGGTGTACTGCCTAAGAAAGTCTGTGAAGACTGAGAAATTGTTCACTTTACATACTTTGCTAGGTAAGAAGCTACTTTACAATGATATAACGGTTTGATCTATTACGCCTGAAAGATATAGTAGAACGAAACCCTATTGCTGAAATTGCTGTGCCATTTGGATAACTGAACAAAATTCTCAAATGATACTTTGCTTTACAGCTGCTACAAATTTCTATTCAAGAAATGTGTATCCAAACATTTCTTTAAATACCATTTTGAAAGCAAACATCAGTGGAGAATGTAGTGGAGCGACTATTGAAGTTTAAACCTCAATTATACTTTCTAATTTTCAATCTGTATCATAGTTAATACGTTAAGCGTCACCATGTTAAATAAAAAAATATCTTGGGGGCTGTTTTGCGAAATTAGGTAAGATCATGTAAAGTTTATCTAAATTTGTAGGTGGTAGAGGTGATTCGGAACGTTACTGCTGCAGACGTTTATGTCATAAATATGGATTAAGCAGAAGTAGTGTGGGTAGCCAGGGAGAAACCAGCTCATCGTCCTCTGGAAGCGGGCTAGTGTATTCTTCAGTTCAAATGGGATTAACATAAACTGCACGCCATCTTGTGTTGTAAACGTAGTATATCGTTTTGACTCGGTCTCTATGGGTATATGCATATATCAACTGCATAAGTCCAGAGTGGAAAAGACAGTGGCGCCTCCAAGAGCTCGCAGCGTTTCGGTGATGATAGGCAATGATGACGATTCGATGACTGTGACGACGTTTAATTTGCTTTAATCCACACAGAAACGAGGAGTTCCATTTTTCATCTTTACGAACACGATTTGGTTGGTGTAATGTGAACGGAAGGTTCTATAATCCCTACGGTCAGCATTCCTTCAATTTGTTGAATAATGACTCGCTTTTGTCGTTGGGCACTCTCTATGGCTTGGAGATGATGAACGCTGAGGATATCAAAGCGATGAGTGTAGTTCGGTGGCGGCACCCATGTTGATGGTGTCTGTGCTGAATTATAATTTTCTTATAATTTATGTGTTATATTTTTTATGAAATAGATGTTGCATTCAAATGGATACAAGTCGTCTATTTGCAAAAATTAAATTGTATCGGCTACTTGTATCAATTTGGATATAATAATAAAGTACATTCATTCCAGTTTGATTTTTTTAGTCGCATCGTATTTGATTATATTTTACACGCATTTTCGAAATGACTCCAGCTGTGTTCGCATCTTTATTTGTTTGCAAAAAATGTTGGTCATGATAGACTTTTCGGCCGAGGAGGAACTTTTTACTCCTCGGAGTAAAAAGAATATGGTTTAAGGGATAAGGTTATCTTTCTCAAGAGAAAAAAGATAAGCAGATTTGCCAACAACTAGAAAGAGGAGATAACTGAGAAAATTAAAAATACTTATTTGAATGCTACTTCCGGTAAGTATTTTATTTGTTATTAGGCAATATATTTTTTTAGTTTTTGATCACTACATCAACGACACAAGAGCAATTGGCAAACTTGACCAGTAATGTAACATGCCCTCTACGTTTGGTTATGAATCCAATATAGCAGAAGATGAAGTATCTATTAGGAGCCTAATAAGTGCTCCAATTCTAGTACGTCACCTATCGTATTTTTTAGTATTATTTATCTCTGAGTTGTTTATCTGTCAATGTGCAATTGATGGAACCGTAGAAGCAGTAAATACATTCAGGAAATGTATACCACATAGAAAAAAGTGATATGGCTAACGAAAAGGACGGAATAGGTGCACTTTCTTGGAATATATTTATATTATTAGGCTAAAGAAATTTGAGTTTAACGAAACAAAGCCGGTCGTAACTGAAGAAATACTAAGAGAAACATGAGGCGCCTTTTTTTCATTTTTATAACAGATGACCTAATAAACTATATGGTGACCGAAACACTTACGAAGTTCTCTCGGTGGGAATTATCCGGTTACCTCAAATCAGGGATTATTGGTATAAGTTATTGGAATAAGGATTATTGGTATTCTTTATCAAGCATAAAGAAGGTACATACAGAGCTCTATTTTAGGCCTCATTTTATCACAGGAAAAGATCACGGAACATGTTCTAAATTTTAGTGAGAACATGGCATTTCTGTCATAACTCCAATTGTCAGAAAATGATCGGTTATACTAGACCTTGATAAATATGCTGGTGCATCGTTTCTAATACAGCTATGTACTCGAAAAAGAAATTTGTACTGATGAAGCACAAGTACCTATTTGCGGCCGTCTAAGCTTTGAGCAATGTATTTATAATAAACGACACAAATTTGGAATAAAATTATACAAATTGTGTTTTTAAGGCGGTTATACAAATAACTTAAGTATATATTGTGGCAAAGACAAAACTGATGATAAAAATATTTCAAGTCCTACTAACACTGTTTCACGTAATAGTCGGCGAAAATTTATGTTAAATCTAATCTTCCAGATCGAATTATAGAAATTCCAGGTGTTATTGGACAAAGGATGACTTACTTATAGGTTATAGCAAGTTATAGAGCAGGCCAAAACGCCTTAATTAGAAGTGATTTTGCTAGTGCAATACAACACAACACAGCTCATATTCTAATGATTAGCAATCACCAATATGGTGACAATATACTTTATATGAAGTGACTATTGTGTATGAATCGTTCTGCATTACAATGCATATTTGATGCTTTCTGAATTACAATTCACTAATAATCTGATTTGCATTTGATTCTTCTTGAATTACATTTAATTAATCTAAATTACATTTCATATTTTCTGAAGTACAGTTGAATAATTTGAATTACATGTGATGCTTTTTAAATTACAATTGACTAATCCTAATTACATAAAATGATTCCTGAATAAAAATAAACTAGTCTGATGCAACATAGCATGTTACTCTAGAAATTCACGTAATAGTCGGCGATCTATATGCACAGACAGTTTTTATTGTAGTGAATTTTTAGTACATGAACTTTATGAGGAAAACAGACCTGATCTGCACTTCACGCTTGAACAGAAAAAATTATTCTCTCGAAGTTGTAAAAGCAAAGTGATCATGCAGTTTTTGGTTTGCTATGAAGTATGGAAAAGCAACCATTGCCGTGTTAATTTATGATTCAGCGTCCAGAGTTCCTTTTTCCTATTTCTTGGTCCTACGACTTTTGGCAAATAATTGGTTCTATGATTATCAAAAATTACGGTTGCGATATGTTTAGTTCCAAACATTTACTGCTAACACGAGTGGTCTTGGTTGGATTAAGCTCATCTTGAACATCCCATACAGTGGACTGCTGTTTACTTTCGGGTTCATTCACATAATTCAGCAGTTGTCAACTGTGGCAATGTTGTTAACTGTTTTTGAATGATCGTGATGTATTTGTGGAGCACTCCATTAGACCAATATGCATGAGCGACCACAAAAGTGTGCTGCTAAAATCTTCATTCTAGGTTCATCAATTGGCGCATTGCATCGATGTTTGTTGGGGCCATATATCAGTATAATTTGTTTGGCAGCATGTCCTCACGCGTTCTCTCGATTCGATTTTAGTGATCAACTTTAATGGCTCAGGCCGTCCTGTAACGCTTTCAATCGATGAAAATACTAATAAAGTAAAAAAATCGTTTATGTAATGCTCAAAGTAATGATAAGTGTTTGTTTTTACTGCTATCGTGTTGTTGTGCATTCAGAATTCAAGCGAAAGGGCCAAACAGTCAACAAAACTTATGAAGCGTTTACGTGAAATATCCGCCAGATAAGTCCAAGAACAACTTATGGATTTTACACAACGATAACGCACACTCACAGCACTCGTTAATTATGACGGAATTATTGGCGAAAGACCTTTTCTTATTTCCAAAACTAACATTACCACTTCGCGGTAGTGTTAAAAAGTGCCTATTATTTACTACAAAAAAAATCATTGGCTAAAAGCAGATTTTGGACCAACGGGTCTTGCAGAATAAACTTCCAGCCAGTTGTATGCACGCGTTGTATCTTTTAGAATACACTCTTTAAGTCAAAGCTTTAAGTCAAATAATTTCATTGTAATCGCTAGGATTGAGATGACCAAGGCCATTTGTATCCAAACGGATACAAATGCCGCTCAATTTGATAAAAATTAAATTGAAACATTTGGGTCCAGTATTTATGTGATTAGTTTATACTTTCATCATATAATAATTTAATGGAATATGCCAGGAAAGAGTTTGTTCAAAATACTGTATTTTAAGAGTTTTAGATTTCTTCTAGAAGGAATTGCTACATTCAGTTTTTTCTTATCATTCTAATAGTGAAGATGTACCCCTGACAATATAAATGCATATCACTGCTTACACATGGTAAATTGTTTTTCATTTGCTTTAAAACTATTAAAGTTATTTAGGTCAAAATTACGTATGCAATTCTATACTTATTCCTTTCATCTACAATCTTTTAGGCTATCTACATTTGGGGTGGATGCATGCAATGAAATTAAACAATTAACATAGTAAAACCGTTATATTGTCCGAGTTTTGTTATCTATTTTTTATCCTCTTTTGTGACTGCGTATCCGTCTATTTAAATCAGGCAGAATGTATGTGTATTTGTTCAAATCTCCACGAGACTTTTGCTGTTATCAGATCAAAAGCGGTTTTTTATAGTTTTCTTTTACATAGCTTTTATGCTTATAGCGCATATTTGACGCTGTTTGATACAACAAGCACGATTTTCTATATAGTTCCTTCGCCATTGAGTTTAATAAGTTAATGTTTGTTTTGAAAGGCATCATACCATGGATGTTCAAATATTTAAAAATACTGATGTCTATCAAGAAAATGTTCTTTTAGTTTGTTTCTAAAATGTCAAAATGACATTTTAGAGGTTTTTTTATGCTAAAGAGGCGCCAAATTGTTTTACAGTAATCTCACCCTAGTATAGTCCAAAATTCTATTCTGCTCCGTGAAGGTTTAAGCTAATCTCTGGTATAAACTCTACTTTACGTTATATCATTCGATACAGGTTTCGATGATGAATTTTAATTGACAAGGAAAAATTTGCTTTAATGTGGCTAAAAGCGTGTAAAAAGGATTTTTTGTTTGTCCACTGAAATAAATTCGCAAAATAAAAGGACTGAATGCTTTAAAACATTATCATAATACGATTAATCGTAATAACTAATTTAGAAAAAATAGAAAATTTTCCAATTGTACATGCTACAAATTCTGCATTTGGATTTATTTCTCTAATGCGAGTTTGAACACCGCTGTGCTTTCCTGCCATG
>WYDF02291036.1:0-16267 GCA_009867245.2 Adranes taylori
CCTCCAAAGGATATATATATATATATATATATATCTTTTGGAGGTGGAAATAGTTGTTTTACTAATTAAAATATCACTCCGAGCACAACTACTCAATAAAAAATAATCAATGTTGGACTTTCAATTTATGTTATTTTAAAAAGAATTGAACTACTTTTAGAAATATGATAAACTGATATAATACAATTTGAAATAATACAATAAATTATATTAGGGTCAAGAATTTATTATTTTTTACTTTCTGGTCTAAAAATATAGTCTTTAACTTAGGTAATTCATCACTTTAGAACTCATATGTTTCGGTGTTTCAGAACTCATAAGAGTCGAATGTAAGCAAATCATAGGTACTTTGGCATTTGTCTCTTTGTGTACTGTTTTATGTATATTTACATTATGCAGAATTCTCTCTCGGTATAAGAATTATGAACACTTTATGAGCGGGCGCAGGCATTAGCAGCCGTTTCGTGGACGGCCAAATATCAGCGTCCAAATATCAGCGGCCAAATATCGGGAAATCTGTCAGGAAATCGATCAATGAGAATTTTTTTACAATTTTACAAATATGATTCAAATGACATCTGATTGCGATAGCGATACTGAAGTTTATGCAGATAATTTGTCACAAATTCTAAATTCCACTATCAGCTTTCAACTGAATCTCTCGATCTCTCATCATCTTATCTTTGTTATCATTTTTTCTCAATTGCCCAGAAATATATCGTAACCTCTTCCCTGCAATCTATGTCTTTGATGCAAAAGTGACGAGGCCAACATCAGAGGACGAGGGAGGCTAACCGTCAGGCGCAGCGACACAATGACGACTAACAGAAAACGCACCCCACAGAGACCCATTAAGCAGCGTTTCTCACGAACGCTACGCTACTTGGTAGATTTAGAAGTATCCGCGTATAATCCATCATCGCATCCATCACCAAACTAGAGCGAATATGCATTTCACCAGGTTCACCACTCCCACCAATAGCGCCAGGAGACATCCCATTGCCGCTGACCCCGGGGAAAGGATGGCTGTAACCTGTCACATGAGAAGACTATCACCACTGCCTCTTCCGGTGCATTTTCGGCGACACTGATTAAACATCTTGTAACCGCTTTGTTTCTGTAGGAAACTTGCGGTTGAAATTTAAAACTTTTATACAGAAGTTTGGCCACTTTATGAATCCAAAGAACTTAATTACTTACTTAAATTATGAAGCATTGGTAGTTACCTGAATATAGAGGATTATTACTTCCTAAGCCTGGAATGTTTATTTTAAACCATTAAGGTTATCTCTTGTAAACATTATGTTTAGATTTAGCTTTCAAAAGTTTCTGTGTTTGTCGGAGCACTTTGTTAGTTGCCTGGTTTTGTGGATGGTTACAGTTCTTGTTAAGTATGATTTGATACCGGCTGCGGGAAGCGGATTTATATAGAAGATCTGGGGCCCTGAAAATACATTATTTTTGTTACCAGAAGCTGGCTACATTTAGTGAATTAACCTACTTGTGATGATTTAGGCAACTGACAGGCTTAGGAATGTGTCTCATGGAGTTATTTCAATTAAAACGATGTACGTAAATCATTAATCTTTTCGTGAAATTGATAATAAACAACAGCTGATATGCGGGTATCGACCTCTGAGGCGAGGTCCGCAAAAGGCTAGGCGGATCACTTGCTGGTCAGCAAGTGATTACTAAGTGACTAATTAATTAGATACTAAAAAAGATTACTAATTTAACAATTAGTTACATCTGTAGAAAATAGTGCGACGAGAATAACTTTTAATAAATGTAATAAGTAATTCAATTGAAATTCTTCCAAAACTACTGCCCATTACTAAATATACCTGAGTTTACGTAAAAGTTACACAAATTCTAAAGTAATAAGTATTTATCTTAATACAACAAGATTTGAATAAAGCTTAACTGTCTAATAAAAATATAGTTATTGGTAATTCTATATACGCATAAAGGTTGACACTAAATTCCTTAATCTCTATATCTCTATCTCTAAATATATAAAATGAAGTCGCTATCCGCGTCTGTCTGTTTGAACTCGTTGTTCTTCTAAATTGTGTAACGGATTTTGATCTGGTTTTTACTATCATTTAGAGGTTTTTACTATCTTCCGGAAGGTTTATATGTATAATACATTCATATTTTATTTACAGAAAGTACAGAAACGTCGACATACATATCAAGTCAACATATTTCCAAGCGCTTACGTTGTTAACGCTGATTAATCCTTTATGCGCAAGACAACCCTCGCCTGCACGCACAATTGCATGCTTCTCTCTGTGGTCTACAGTAGCAATGAACGATTTGTAGCGACGACACGTATGTTCACAGCTCTCCAGTAAAGAAATTACTTACGCGCTTTTTAGCACAATATTATGTATAATACATGCATATGTTATTTATGGGGATCAGGTAGGCAAAAAAAACTTCGTGATGTTAAAAAATAATAACTATTGTAGTTGTAGAGGATATTAATGTTTAATGCAATTTTCAAATAGTGAGTCAAAGTATACTCAGGCCACGCCGGAGGCGTGAAAAACGCAGTAGGCATCCCCTAGCCGCGCCCTCGCCCTGGATAACGCAGGAGTCATGACTTGTCCACGCCGGGGGCGCAGACAACGCTGTATCTATATATGGGGACTATAAACTGTCAATGCTTATAAATTCTTAATCGGACGAAACTATTTGTAATAATCCTCGGTCAATCAATTTTAAACTCATCATAAACAAATTTAATAAATAAATCGGTAATCAAATTGATAATTAATTCAATAGAATTTAAGCGAATGAAAAATTTGCTATGTATAATCATATAAGTTTTTTTAGCATGCAGCCAGCGAACTATACGTATAGAATCGACGACCAAGGCCTGAAACCAAAAATCGTTCGTTTTCTTTGTGCACGAAAACGGGGAGTCGGTAGCCGGTTGCATCGGGAGGAAAGAGCTCTGCCGATCGCTGCTGCAAACATGGAACGCCGATACATTCGCCATGGAACAGCGATACATTCCCCGTCCTTTCTTTTGCTAACAGCAAAAGGAACAACTCGGCGATTTATCTCGACAGATGTTTCCACGTTCGTTTAGTTTTGAGGCTGCATCGGGTGAAGTATAGGAGAAAAATGCTGCGTATAAGAGAGAGAGAGAGAAAGGGAGCGCGATATGTTCCTTTCTCTGTTATGTCAACCAATCTTCGTATCCATTTTTTTATTATAGACTTTCGTTTTTGCGATTTCAAATTCAAGCGAACAACGTTCATTTTACTCGGACGCTGCAGCTCATAGGAGGGAGTAAGAGTCAGATCAAACTGCCACAAAACCACGCAACATCGTTTCAGATTTTTAATGTGTTAGAGAGAAGCAGCAAAGTAAGTGAGATGGAAAACATATAGCGTCGCATTTTGAATAACATTCCTTTTGGTATGGTTTTTGTCCTAGCCAGATGTTTGTCGAATTTATTTGTGAGTGCATCGAGACAGTCTATGCATCAAGGCAGAACACCAGTAAAAAATGTGTACATAGCAAGAGAGACAATTATGTTTCGTCTATTTTATCGCGTTTTTCTCATTTTCTTCTTCGCGCATAACTATTTTATTATAGAGTTCCACTTTGGGCGATGTTAGTTTTCGAATAAACAAGCCCTTACAGGGTCGGTGAACTTGCGTTCATTGTCCTGTCTCGCGAGAGATTTTTACGAATTCCCTTTTTATGAGTTTATTGAACTTCACGTAACCTCGTCTGCACGATAGTTCGATGGTATCGTTTTCGACAAACAAATTTCATGAGTTTAATGAACTTTGTGAGCGTTACTTTAGGCTAAGCAGATTTTTCTATTATTGATAAGAAGAGAACACCGTTTTGAATGCTTTCCACGCAAAAGCCAAAGCCGTCGGTTGATTTATTGGATACCATCCGCAGTAGAAGGGGAATGCAGCTTGTTGTCCGGTAGCACATTAAATCTGATTGGAGAGCATCCAATCATAGAAGCATAGAATCGTAGATTCTTGGCAGGGATGTTACGGGATATTATTCTTTAAAATTTGCAACGGTTAAATGAATATTTCTGATTAGAGGAAAATTCTCCCTTCCTAACGATTTTAGCAGAAATTTCGACTAAGTCTTGCCGACTATTTCACTTAGTATAAGTCTCTTAATCATTCAAATCTGACTTTTAACAGCGATCATAGACGCAGTGTAAAGAACTGTTTATTCTAGTATATTCGAATTAAAGCGTCACCAACGCAAACACCAATTTACTTTTTTATTTACAAAAATGAAATTAAACTCTTTCAGTCAGTAACAAATTTTTATGCCAGCAAACTCAGGTAATACAATTCATACATTTAATCCTTCGCCGGAAACTTCCGAACCTCCCTTAATAATTATCAAATCTATGGCATGTAGATTTTTGGCCGAATTTTTCGATACTTCATCTTTTACTTTTAGCCTCTATTTCAGCTCACTCTATCAAAAACATTTCATAACCCTTTCATTCCATGATCAATTAACCTGCGCTGTCTTCGCACGCCACACTACCTAGTAGATAACAAACCGCCAATTCCAACGACGTCGACCATTCCATCGCCGAGTCAGACAGAAGCTCTGTGGACTCCATACAGTCCATCCCTGTCGCCCACAGCGCCTGGAAATGTTTCGTTACCGCCCACGCCCGGTAAAGAATGGTTATACACCAAAGAATCACACCGCCTCCGGCTATTCAGAGGCATCTTAGGCGACAAGGATTAACCTTCGCGTTCCTCGTCCGTTCCCGCCGACATCACCGGAACGCAGACTTCAAATTCACGCACAAACAGAACGCTACCCGCATCGCCTATTTAACTGCAAACCATATTTACGTCAAACACCACGTCCTTCTTAATAATAAATTTTATTATAAGTTAGTTCGTCAATTTTTATCTGTGAATGTTTGCTAAATGGAACCGAAGACATCGTAAATATTTTTGTATTTTAATTAGAATCGAACTTGATTGTCTGTCCAATATAACGAAAGCGATTAAATTCATTTTTACGTATTATAATTATTAAAACAATAAAATTAACGTTAAGCGCAAACACAAAGAAATCTACCAAATATGTTATTTCGATTGCACTCCTTATTCACCTATATGCTTAATTACCTAGCATAACTATTGAACGCCGTATTTGAAAAATTAGCACGATTAGAAAAAGTATATATATTGAATGTTATTGCGAAGGCAATATGATTTAAAACAGAAACATAACCTAAAAGAAAATTAAAATAGTCAAATACGAAAATAAATCTAGTCCTAATTAAATCTTAATCTAACAGTACAATTCATTGTAGCTAATTTAATTATTCATCAAAGTCTTCATAATATACAGAGTAAGTTCTTTTTTAGATCTTACTATATAAAATCTTAACTTAAATCTAAGAATAAGTTACAAAAATATAGTTACATTACACGGTTACATAAACGTTTAGTTTTTTGCTTACCTCGTAAATTACGCCCACTTCGCAATATATCTATATTACCTCTATTACCTCTATTAGACTAGCCACTCAAAAACTGTTAATGAATATTTTATATAACAAACTAAAATAGTATAAACAATTCACTATCATAATAATGCTACGCTACTGTTTCAATTATAATCTCCCAAAAGCCGCTCTCTCGAATTGCATTGAAAACGGTTTACTAAAAGCACTTTGAAAGTCTTAATTATACAATTCCCCTGCTCTTTGAAAATTTATATCGCCTTGCGGCTGATACAGATTAGAATATGTAGAGTGTAAGGGATGGGGCATATCAAACCAGTGAGTTGCTTGCTATTCTAGTATATTTGTTATGTGGAGCCATTAGTATTATCATAAAAGTTTTGCTAGCTACCGTTGATGCTAATGTTGAAATAAGCAATTTTGATAATTCAAAATGTATTTATGTAAACATTTGTGCGCAATATCTAAAACTACATGATTAGATATAATTACACATGATAAGTGTATTCAAAATTTAGGATACAGAGATGTAAATTAAGATGCTATTTGTGACTGATATATTTTAAAAGGCTTTTGAAGAAACTTGAAAATGTGGGCTTCTAGTTATCCAGAAAGATTGACAAATCATCCTATATATTCTAATTGATGTTCAAATTAAAAATTCATTTAGATACATGCTAGCAAAATTGAATTATTGTAATATCGTCAAGTGGCCATACACTGAAACATAATTTCTACATGCCATAAATAGTTTTCCCAGTAATAAAATCAAATGGTAACTCAACAAACCCTTGAAAACTTGTCTCAAACCACGTACATATAAACAGAAATAAATCAGACGAATTCCGGATATCCAGTGATCCACCCTTTGAGCGAAATGTCATTTTGCCATCCAAAAATAAACACACGAAATTGTCGTTGCAGCCATAATGGATAGATCTATTCTTCATCGTCTAAAATAAGAGGGATATATTACAATACAGCTATCGCATATACACATATTACGTCTGACATGTGAATTATTTTAATGGCTTTGCACACGTGCCGGCAAAGTAGGATTCTCCCGATTGAATGAATGACAGGCAACACCCTCTCGTGTATTTTACTGAAGCGCTGAAAGTAGAGTGTTATTCTTTCGGTTGTTCGTTTATTTAGTTTCTTTTTTACTGACAACTCATAGGAAACGGATGTTACATTTATCTAATGCTTTTTATAATTTTTTTTGTGAAAACAAATATGAGTAATATTATTTATTGACTGAAGTGTAGCTACAGTCAATATATATACGAGTAGCTATTTTAATAACGTCAATGTAAATCAATTGTAACATGACATTTCCTGGTAAAATGCTTCAAAAATATAAAACTTGCAAAACTGGATATAAGTTAAAATTACCAGTTCCTAGTGAATATTATATTTTTAAAACGTAAAATACAATACAAGATTTCTTCTACAAACCACTTTTATTATGCAAATGGTGGTAATATGTCGTAGGAGGAGAAGCAAATTCATAGCAATTTAGTTCACTTTTAGAATTGATATATTTTTTCTGTGCCATGTTTTTCTTAGGAATTGCATAGTTCAAGTTGTCGTCAAGAGTATTTCAATAAATTAATATTCTATAAAAAATTCTATAACAAAACAATTACACTGACAACAATTTGCCACACTAAATCCGAATATAAGCACAAAAGTTTTCCACCGGGTTGAAGTTCTTCTAATCTTACAGATATTACAAAATATACATATTACACATATAACAAAAGGAATTGTTTTATTTGCTTGCGGTTTTATACAAAGAAGATGGTCGCCAACAATGTATGACAATTAGGTTCCAATAAAGATATCAAATACACGCCAGACCTACCAAAACAAGCCTAGCGAACGTGAACCTGTGTATCGAATAGAACAGATTCAATAAAATGCCGCGTAATTGTGCAAATCATCCAAATAATTTCTGTTATTTCTATGGGTGTGGTGAATTAAAATTCAAGTGCCAAAATAGGAATATTTCTCCCTTGATAAAAAAAGTCATCAGAACTTAATTTCTGGTGTGAAATCGGTGATCACTGACAAATCGTGGATCCCTCATATTTGCTGTGCGACTTGTGTAACATTACTTAGTGGTTGACTAAACGGAAACTCCTGACACATGCCATTTGCTGCCAATGGTGTGGAGGGAACCAAATGACCACTCAGCTGATTATTATTTCTGCATTACGAAAATTGCTGGAAAAACAAGCAAAATCATTAAATATCCCAACCTCTTTTCAGTTATTAGGCCTGATCCTCACCGACGAGCTTCTAATTCCAACGCGACTTTAAAATTGGAGTTTACATCTTCAAAAAACTCTGCTGATGAAGATTTACAATTAAGTTCAGAAAAAGCCCCAGATTTTGATGGAACATCTACAACACCTGATAGAATTAATCAGTCAGTCTGAACTCAATGATCAGTTCGTGTTCTAAACTTATCATAAAGTCAGGCAGAACTGTTGGCGTCCAGAGTAAAAAGTTGGAATCTCCTTGAGATTCCAACTTGAGGGAAAATGGATAGCATATATGCTTGCAGACAATTGCTGGACACTAAAAAGGGATGTTCCTCTCAAGCACAATACAGTAGAAAATCGTTAGAAGCTATATATTGATTTAAAAGAATAAATGTAAATGTACAACAGTATGAGCTATTTAATTTCGTGCTGATAAAAATCCTTACGTTACAAAAAAATCCTACGCAAATTTGAAATTAAAGAAAAATGTTCCACAACAAACAGCTATTCTAACAGACAAAACGTTAAATTTTGCTGATCAGTGTAGTCAAACAAAAATAAAGAAAATTATCCCCCCCCCCCTTCTTTACCGTTCTCTCCTTTCTCTTTTCATCACCTCTATACTTCACTTTTACTTATTTCTTGCATTATTCTTCTCATTATCGCTATTTCCTTTGTTTCAGCTCCGAGATATACCTTCCAATTCTCCCATTCTTTTATTTTATCCATTTCTCAAATTAACCCTTGGCATGACTTTAGCCAATGATCCCAGGCTTCTTCTTCCCTTCCATATATTTTGCATTTTTTGTCATACTTGTTCAACCAATATCTGCTTCCTCTTTCCACACTTCCACATCTGAACTTAGCTATCTCTATAAATACAGCATCTGAGATTTTTTCGGTTATAATGTCACTCACGTGTTTTAAACTTCCCTATAAAGAAAACAACACTTTCCTTTTTATGTAGTAGCTTGTTTTACCATTGTTTCCCACTTCTCATTTCAGGAAACTATTTGCCATGCCTTAATACATTTTGATACCCATCAAACTAATGTGAAATTTCCAAAAGTGTTTTAAACATTTTTTTGCAGGTTAGATAACTTTTAGTTTTCTTTACAATCTTGTATGCTACTTCATACTGGTGCGGTTTTCTAATAACGGCCGGTACAATGTATTAAGATGCTTTACTGTATTAAATCAGAAAGCCGCACATCTCTTGGTTCATTAAGGTCTTTATGAAGCGTCTTTATGAAACATGTGTTAACGATGTTATATGAATATTATATTTAAGGGAATATCAACGTTTTAAAGAACATTACAATTTTTAACTTTTTAACAAATATTGTTTTAACAAAAAATAAAATATTTTCTATAGGATTTCTTATAAAACCAGTTCTAATATGCAATTTGTAGGACAAATATTTTGTAGGAGGAGAAGCAAATTAATTGCAATTCATTCAGTTCAACTTTAGAATTCAATATTTTATTTGATCAAATTAAATAATTTTCCCCTTCATTTCGATCCCCTCCTTCTTCCTTTCTCTTTTCGCTTCCCTTTTACTTATTTCTTACATTTTTCTTCTTATTATCACACGATATAACATCTGATTCTTTCCCTTTTTTCACTTTCGACATTAACTCCTGGCATGAATTTAGCCAATGATCCCAGGTTTTTTCCCCTTTCAAATATTCTGCATTTCCTATCATACTCGTTCAACAAATATCTGCTTCCTCTCTCCTTGACAAACCATGTTTGCTTTATATACAATACCCTTTTCTACTTTATTCATTATACTTGAATTCTAGAAATCTTATTCATATTTGTTATACCTTTGTAGTAGTCCGCTCTCATTTTATCTCTAATTTTATGCACCGACACAATTTCACCCTGCTTTCATTCCTCAGCAATCATTTCTTTACCCTTCAATATTGCATTCATAACCAGTGTCTTTATCCTATTCTCATCCAGCCTCTTCCACACATCTACATGTATTCCATCCGGATCCTGTCCACTGCCCTTTTTCATCGTACTTATTTCTTTCATAAAATTTTCTACAGTTATACCTCCACTATCCTCTATTCTCATTATAATTTTTCCATATCCATTCTTGCAGGCATCTCCATTCTCACTATCACACAACTCCATTCAGCACTGTTCTATTCCGTTCTTCTAATTTAATTTCAGTGTTATAATCCATATTAAGTCCTCTTTTCCTTAAATACTTCTATTCAGCTTCAGCTTTCAGTTATTAAGACCAAATGGGTAAGTTATTATATGTTAAGATAGACAATCAACTCGTTTGTTGAATAGAGTCGTTGTTTTTAATATTGTTAAATATAATGTAATGAGGCAGATGTAGAAATAAGAGAACTAAGAGTCAGCAGTTTGAATGTCTTAAAGATCTTTGAAGCTTTAGTTACAAGTCAGATGGGATTCGAGATTAGTTATTTTTAATTCGATGAAGGATATCGTTCAAAAGAATTTGTCAATTTTTGTAGAAACAAGGGTATCTTTGTTACGGGTTTACAGAACTTAATAGACTTAATTGTTCTAATCAAAGCAGGATCGTAATTTGTTTACTACTATACTGCTTTTTATATTTTATTCTGCTTATAACATAATTTGCTATAACATAATGAGATTCCTTTGATCTTAAGTCTTATAATAAAGCACTCCGTTTCTTATAAAATAAACACAGAAGGGCAATAACAAGTTTAAATTTTTCGGTTTATTGTTCTAGTATTTATAGCTGCAAGTATATGACTCGAACCGCGATTTTAAATGACTGACAATAATGCTGATTCTAAATATAATTCAAAATTTATTAGGCTGATCCAGTTCTCTTCTTCCATTTAAAAAAAGAAAGCAAACAAAGAGTGACGAAATTAATATGATTGTACATATTTTATTGTATTATGTACCTTCAATTCTGAGTACGGTTCTGGAATGAAAATTTTCTTCTGTACCAACGGCGTTGAAGTTGACTGGATTAAATAAATCAACCTTGGTTGAATAATACGGGAATGAAGGTCGAACTGAGCGTTAGCAGATGTAGAACTTTATGCATGCGCTTTTGAGGTACGGTTTTCGTAGATAGGCGTGCAGGTGTAGAATAAATGCATTGAAATGTTATGATAATAGGCTTTTGTTGATGGATACTGATGTTGTCGATATTGACTAATAATTTGGGTTGACGGAATGAATTTTGCCTCTGCCGAAGTACTTACACTGGCGTCGGTTATGTCCTTGTACTCTCGAATAGTCGATGCTTTCTGTGTATCGTCTTTTTCTCGTGTTACTCTCCATATCTTGCTTCGATATCAAGGATAATAGGAAAGTAGCATGAGAATAAGAGTAGAAGAAAGTGATAATTATTTGGGAATCGAAATATTCAGCAGAAGATGTGTCGTCGGATACTTAACCTTTTTTTTTATTTCGTAGAAGTTTCGTAGAAGGTAATTTTTATTTTTGTAGAATTTTAGTTTTACTTGTTTTATTCGTAGATTTAAATATGTTGAACGAATATTTGAAATTTTACTATAGCGCTTTAAGGTGAGATCTATACTGGCTGCGATAGTTCTCGCTGACCAAAAGAAATTGATTAGGTCTTATTTCACCTGTGGACTAGCGCGATTGGGTTCTCGCAGCCATCCAAAGACAACAACTCAAAAATGCGTCTAAGGATCACTGGCCTGGATGGCTCCTTTTATGCAAATTTTCTAGGATTGAAACTGCTCCTGAAGTATCGGCTAAGCTATGACGTCTAGCTTAAGCCGATGGCGTTCGACGCCGTTTGAAAGAAAAAAGGCGGAGTTTGAAAGAAGCCTCTGCTACAAAATTATTAGGAAGGTTATACTTCCGACCAATCAAACGTTTCTTCCTGATACGTCAAATAAATGAAATAGTGAAATGTAAGTAGTGGTGATTTCTAAATGGTGGTGGGTCGCACTAGCGGTGGAAATAGTAGCTTGATGCGTCCAAAATCTCAAAGTATCGCAAAGAAAACGCCTCCTCCGAAAATACGTTAAACTAATCTCCAATAAGATTTGGTGAAAGCCAAAAGGGTAAAAAGCTTACCCGTCATTCAGAAAATATTGTAGGTGAAATACTTTATGTGAAACAAATATGCACCGACAAAGAAAATCGTTAAAAACGTTATTTTAAAATGATAAAGAAAAGAAAAGTCGTTGCCCATATCGGAGACGTAAAAAAAGTCTCATATACTGTCATTTTATGACCGGCGGTGAGCATCAAAGCTTTGACACGAGATGCCGCCTGCTGTGTGTACGTTTACTCGTTTCGGCGAAATCAATTTAGATATATCGTTAGAGGATTTCTCATTTAATTTATGATTTACTATTATTAATTAAATAAATTAATGAGAATCCTATGTCAACTTTTATGCGTACAATTGTTTGGCTTCATAGATTATAGTCATATGCCTAAGGAAAAACAATATTCAAAATTTTGTCCTAAATGTGAGATTAATATTATGATTGGTTATGCTAGTAATGCTTACAGATTATGTCCTATTAAAGAGCCCTATTAGAGAAAAGGTGATAATCGCTACACGAATGATATTTGATGATTCTAAAAATATTACCGACATACAATTAAATATCAGTGAAATTAAAATGAATGAGAGAAATGTAAATATAGAACATGTTGATGTTGAAATTGATAAAAGTGACGAAAATGAAATTAAGAACTCGTCTGAAAAAGAAACAACTGTAAGAAGAGTGTGCTTATTTAGATGACCATTTCATAGAAAATATCTTTAAATACATGGCTTCAAAAGCTCTTGTGGTGGTCGTGTCCAATTTATTAGAAGGGGCTAACTCATGATTATAAACAACAGAAACAAACTGTCGAAGATAAAATAAATTCATTTACTACAATACATTGAATTTAGTAGAAAAGCCTGAAGATGCCAGAATAATTGGTTGTAAGTGGGTATTTCGAAATAAACGAGATGAAAAAGGCAGTATAATTCAATGCAAGTCTAGACTTGTAGCAAAAGCGATTATGTAAAAGGGTTTATGAAGGTTTTGATATTCATGAAACATATGCTTCTGTAACTAGGCTACTACATTTAATAAAAATTAAAAATTCGGCAAATAGATGGAAAATCAGGTTTTAAAAATGAAAGGTTTTAAAAAAAGGTTCTAAAAGTGACGGTAGAGTATTTGAATTAAATAAGGCCTTGTATGGCGTAAACAAACTCTTCAGTGCTGGAATAAAAGATTTAATGAATTTCTCCAAAAAGAAAAAATAATTAGATCACTCTATACAACATTTGAAAATAACATAGCGTCTTCTAACTTTATATAGATGATGTTTTAATATCCAGTAGTATTAAAATCGAACTCAAAAAGCTGAAATTAAAATACAAAGAGGAATTTGAAATGCACGCTCTAGTTAATGTAAATATATGTTTAGTTAGACAAATACAAAATGGTATGTGTAGTCAACAGAATTATATAATTAACCTGCTTCGACGTTCTGAACAGAAGAATTGCAAGGAAACATAAACACCAACCGAAACTGGTGCAATTATTCTGGAAAATATTGAAAATTCACGGAGTATCCAATTCGAGAGTTAGTAGGTTCTCAGGTATCTAAAGCTTGCAACTTGATCGGATATAAGTTTTTCTGTAAATATTTGCAATAGAAATCAAATAAACAATTGTGGAATTCTAAGAATTCTAAGGTATTTAAAAGAATTGTTCTTTTCTAAAAATGATCCAACTGAGATAATTGGTTACGCAAATGCTAATTGGGCAAGTGATCAGACAAGCTACAGTTGCGATTTCATCAAGCTACAGCTGAATATGTTTCTCTTGCGGAAGCAGCAGCGGATTTGGTTATTGCATCTACTAGATGATTTTGGTTTAAAATTAAGTTCTATTAGAATACTTGAGGATAATCAATCCTGTGTTATGTTAACAAAGAAATGAATGGGATCATAAAAGGCTAAATCATGTAGATGTCATATATAATTTTCTTAAAGAACTAATCAGTTCAGAAACAGTTTCAGTGAAATATATAAGTACAACTGAACATACAGCTGACATCTTAAATAAATGATTAAATAATACATAATTTGTTAAACATAGATTGAATTTAGGACTTATATGTGTGTAATATTGGTCAACCTTTATTAACACAATATTTGTATTGTTATTACTATTTTTTTTAATTCGAATTCACAAGACCAAGGTCAGACTGCCTTAGAATTGCTCGGAAGCATTCAATTGCACTAGGTATGTCTGATCGTTCTGTAAGGAGGATTTTGCATGAACAATTATCATTACACCCCTACAAGATTATGTTCATTCAAGAAATTACACCGCGTGATTCTGTAAACCGCGTTAATTGTTGTCAAGAAATGCTATACGTAATCCATGCAACGTCAACTTTTTAGAGCAGTGACGAGGCCCATTTCCACCTGTGTGGAGTGTTAGTAAGCAAAAGTTTCGGTACTGGGCCTACATCAACCCAAGGTAACTCCAAGAGAGACCTCTTCTATCAACAAAAGTCAGTATTTGGAGCGCCATATCTCAATGTGGTATCATTGGGCTTTATTTTTTTTGAAAAAAACTGCCGTACTGTAACAGTCACAGCTGAGCGTTATGTTTGTCTGCTGGAAATTTTTTTGAGTCTAAGTTGCAGGTATTCTGTGAACAGACATTTGGTTCCATTCAGCTCCAATAAGATGGAGCAACAGCTTATACAGTTCGCATTTCTATTGCATTTCTAGCGATTTTATGCAATTCGTCTATGCATAAAATCGCTTACCCATTAATTCCCGGACAGCTCACCTGTCTGGCGCGGCCTGCTGCCCTTTTTGACTTACATTTTCCCCACTGCCATTTTTGGGTCACTTTTTTTCCCGCGTCCGCTTTGCGCAAATTTGAAATCCCTGGGTTTTACGCATGATCCCCAAGTTTTATTATTTAACTTTCATAGTAACTGACATATTTAATATAGTACAATAGCCGTTTTCTAGAAAATGGATCGCATATTTTACAAAACAAATAACACCCTGTAAATACATTAAATTGTAATTTTAGAACAATGTTTCAAGTAAAATGGAATGAGCTTTTGGTAGGCTACACAATAAACTTTATTGAAGTATTTTGTCTTTTATCGTTCCTGAGATAAATCGAAAACTTTGTTAAATTTTAAGCATGGCAATGTCGCGTTCTACAGCAGTTTCAGGCCTGGCACTAATTTCTTTCGACTCATAATGCAAGATACTATGTTCGACTAAATTTCAGTATTCAAGTTTAAAAAATTAATTTCTGAATTTATCATGTCTGGTATCATTTTAAATAGAATGCTACTAAAACGTTTTTTGAAACATTTTTATTGCTCAAAATCAGTTCAGTATATTAGGTTGATCGTATTTGGTACAATTGAGACTCCTTAGACATACATATGCTTCCCTAGTTTAATTTTTGCAACTTTTATAGGACTGAGGTATTTAAGACAGAAATTTTTTTTCAAGCGCAAATTACTCCACTACTTAAGTTGTCCGTCTTTTGTAAACTAACTTAATCTCTTAAATATTAAGGGTGCTTTCGATACAAGAAATTAAAAATAAAATTACTGCGAAACTTTTCGAGAAAATGGTCCGAAAAGTTTTCAGAAACAAGAACACACTGTATATATGTTACATTGTGTTTAAAAAAAAGTTGTCGAATGAAATCGAAGGGGCTTTAGACATTCTATAATGCAAAGTTTATTCGAATGTCCTGTCTTTTATAGTTTTCTGAATATTGAAAAATATTTTCAAATTTTGAACGTGGCAACATCACGTTCTGCACAAGCCAGAGACATCGCACTTCTTTCGTTTGACACATAATGCGAGCCACTATATCAAAATTTCAGCCTCCTAGTTTAAAAACTGATTTTATTGTGAAAAAAATAGCGCATTTCCGCCGTACTGGCTTTATAAAAAAAATGAAAAACCGCTTTTGCGGAACTTATGTGTACCTGTGTACCAAAATCATGAAAATCGGTCCAATAGGTTAGGAGTAATTCTTGAACGTACATCCATACGTACGTACATACATCCATACATATTGACAATAGATTTGTAACTTTTTTCCATTATGTTTTTCGGAATTTTTTACTACGATTGAAGGTAATCTGTTTTCTTATTTTTCAAGTTAATTTTCATTTATTATTGAAAATATCATTTTAGTTTTTTGATATTAGTTTAGAAATTATATATTTTTCAATCTTTAATCATATAAATATGTAATTTTTTATTTTTAATCTGAAGAAGACAACATTGTTGTAGAAACGTCCGAAAATTGTAAAAAAATATATTTATATATATATATATCTAATTGTCCATAACACTGATAATTATTTTCAAATTTAAAATATTATTGGACATAATTCATTTCAATATTTAAATTTTTGTGGTAAATTGTTCCTTGGGGTCTCCTCTTTGAATTGCGTATAAATGGTTTGCACTGATGTAAATATAAGAGA
>WYDF02291058.1:0-16266 GCA_009867245.2 Adranes taylori
AGGTATACTACAATAAACATAAGACCGAATGTATTTTTTATCGATAAGTCAAATAAAATATGATAGTAATATTACAGTATAAATAAACAGTATACAAATCTTGACATTTAATAATATAAAAGTTTTGAATAAAAATATGATGTACAATAAAGTATATATTACAAAACATAATATGCAAAATACATCAACTTAGTTTAGAATATTATATAGTATCTGTAGATATGTGCCATGAGCATTAAGTTGAATGATAATGTAATATTTTCCATCAGAATTCATTTTTAATCTAAATATTTGAAACCTGTTAATATTACAAACGTAGTAACGCAATATTTGCGATATTTATCCAAGTGCATTAGACTTTTGTAAATGCCAAAAGTGGTTTTCTAGGTTCAGATCTGCTAATTTTGATCTTTCCGATTTGTATCGATCAAGAAAACCTATTACTGTTAGTTAAGTACTGTTAGCCATGTTTACAACCCAAAAAGGTGCTTTTATATATTTGGTGGAACTTGAAACTTGGATAAACAATATTATGCATACCTTAACTGTGAACAATTGAATCGAGTAAATCAATCTTTAATTATAAAGTGTCTAGCGATTGCCTATAGAAATGATGTTATTCTACAAGACCGCATGCACAAGAAGAACCTTAGAAAAAATAATGAATTGGGAGGTACTGCCTCACCCATCATACTGGCTTGACATTGCACCATCGGATTTCCATTTATTCAGATCGCTACAACTCTTTTTATGTGGCAAAAAGTTTGAAAATTTGGATGACATACAAAGTGGCCTCTTCAGATATTTTCTTTAACAACCATTTGGTTTTTTCGATCCGGTATTGAAGATTTGCACACTAGATGGCAATAGGTTGTTGATAAACAAGGTGATTAATCATTGATTAAAAATAAAAACTTCTTAAAAATGTATGTGTTTAAATTTAATATAAAAATAACGACATTACTTTCCGGACTACCTACTTCGGCTATATTACCTCATTATTACAACATGTTATTTTATTTTAGAAATCTCCGTATTTGAATGAGAATCTATGATTCTTTATCTGTCGAATGAAGAAAATTTGAAACAAATAGCTGTAATAGTTTCTTAGAAAATGTGGCAGACTAAACATACTGTTCGCAAAAATAATCATAACCTCTTTCTTTCAACATTTTATTTTAATTTTGGTAAATCCCCAGAACGATATCGCCTAATCCCCACCACCTTCTTCGACAAACAATAGTTTTTCTCTTTCTATCTTATTGCACGAATATTGAAAGTATTTAATTAAGAATAACCAATGTTGCAATTTAGTAGCGCTATCAGATGTATATAATGGGAATGTTTTTTATCTTTTATACTGAATTCGCATTGTTTATATAAGGTTCATAAGTAAATATTTTTGTTAGTTTGCGTAAATATTAGGTAACTTTATTATCTAAATCTAAAGAGTAAATACAATTGTTGTTTTGGTATTTGCAAGGTAGGAAATCAATTATATTTAAATATTTAACAAGTTTAATTCCTTCATTTATTTACTCTTTTAAAACACTACTAAATACATTTCATTGCATTCTTTAAAGTCGAATGAAGAAAATTTGAAACAAATTGTTGAAAATTCATTATATTAATTGACATATATATAGAAAATTATAAAATTTCATTATGCTGAAAAACTGAAAAAACGAGGAAAACAAAATATAAACATAGTATAACTAATCAAATATTTAAGCAGGTAATCTTCGAAAAATTGCGAATCATATATGGGGACTATAAAGCTAGAAAAAAATCCGATGGACTTTTGGGTGGATGGCCATTTCTGTTATAAGGTATTTAAGCTTTATCAACACCCTCTTTTTTACTGAACATCATTGTATTTGTATAAGTGAATTTACATTAACTCGGTTCTGAACCTATCACCGGACAAATATTGTTTCATTGAAAACTCTATATATGTTACATGTATGCGGGCCCTCATATATAAGGTGTTTTAAGATTATTTTGAAGTATTTCTTACATTAGATCTGATTGTCGCGATCTGTTTCTACAATTTAATTGCAATTAATGAAGAATTACCAAACTTTTTGTAGAGAAATCAGTTTCTTTGGTGTAACCATGCATTTTAATGCAACAAAGTGCACAATAGAACGCATATGGGGATTCGAAATTTTTCGAAGATTACCTGCTTAAATATTTGATTAATTAATGTGGTTGCTTCATAAAGCAACGATATCGTCCACCTTTGATCGTATAAATAGATTTGTTTGCTCAAAAGTTAATAATTAAGAAAACTGATTATGCATTTCACCTCACTCGTAATTTAAATAAAAATTTCTAATTTGGATCAAATATAGTTTTCAGTAAAATGTTTTTATTGCTGGTATCACATTGTAACAAGAACTTGAGTCTAAATCACACCAAACAATCGAACCCGAATACCTAGAAACATAAGTCAAAAAGAAGAAATTGTTAAACAATTCAAAATTTCTAAATCGACATTACAAGTCATTAAAAACGAAATTGGTTGAAAATTTTTACAGTAGATGATGCACGTAATCAAAATGGCAAGCAAAATTTGACTGTTAAAAGTTGTGCCTACAACATGCGTGAAAAAACTATAACCAAATGTGACCTGTGTTTTGATAGACGATGAAACTTAAATGATTGTGAATGTCACCTTCGCGAAACAGGAGTTTCTAAAAGACAAACTAGAAAGCCCACTCCAATTTTTTAGACAATATTTTACCAATGAGCTATTTGTCCTGATGGTAGAAAATACAAATCTTTTCGCAATGCAACAGCATGCGAAATTTATACCAACGACTCAAAGTGAATTAGAAAAATTTGTGGGGCTACATTGTTGATGGAGTATTTGCATTATCCCAGCGTTAGGGAAAATAAATTACGGGAAAATATATTACGAACTTCAATTATCGCTAATATATTGCCTCGTGATAGATTTGACAATTTGAGGACATTTTTACATTTTACAAATGTAGAAGTAAAGCCACCAGATTGCACGGACCGATCCTGGAAAGTACGACCACTCTACGAAATCATTCGGAATCGTATATTGGCACTAAAATTAGAACCAAAAGACTCATTGTAAAGCAATATGTGAAAGGTAAACCATGCCCGTGGGGTATAAAGCGGAACATGTGGCATTATGCGGAACATGTGGCTTCATGTACGATTTTATACTTTATCAAGGGGATTAAACAGAACTGAATCCTGATCAACAAGAAATCTTTGGCTTGGGAGATACAGTAATGCTAAAACTTCCGGAACGTATTCAGGAAGTCAACATATAAAATAATTTACGGGAAAATAAAAATACGGGAAAATATATTACGAAGTTCAATTATCGCTAATATATTGCCTCGTGATAGATTTGACAATTTGAGGACATTTTTACATTTTACAAATGTAGAAGTAAAGCCACCAGATTGCACGGACCGATCCTGGAAAGTACGACCACTCTACGAAATCATTCGGAATCGTATATTGGCACTAAAATTAGAACCAAAAGACTCATTGTAAAGCAATATGTGAAAGGTAAACCATGCCCGTGGGGTATAAAGCGGAACATGTGGCATTATGCGGAACATGTGGCTTCATGTACGATTTTATACTTTATCAAGGGGATTAAACAGAACTGAATCCTGATCAACAAGAAATCTTTGGCTTGGGAGATACAGTAATGCTAAAACTTCCGGAACGTATTCAGGAAGTCAACATATTTTGACAATTGCAGTGGTATTTATTAAATGAATGAAACAAAAATTTAAAAATAACATATTAAATATCTCTAATATTAACAATGTATGAGTGATCAAGTCATAAAATGAGCAACATGAAATAGAAGTTATTTATTATCTACATTCGAGAATTGTTTGATTAGGTTATTAAAACCAGAAGTTGTCTGTACATTGAGTATTTTCTTACCATCTATTAATATAAACCTATTAATATAAACCTCTTCAAGAAATTTCGTAATATTGGGTTTTAATTAAATAATCCGGAGAACTCAAATTTAGCTAACCATATTTTAGAATTTAACTATGATTTTTCATTATTTCATAATACTAAAATTCTTAATCTTTGAGTAAAACCCATTATAACGAAATTTCTGAACAGTACAAAGAGACTCTTACTGAGTACAAAAAGGCAATTAGAAAATCAACGAGAAGGACGTGGAAAAGTCTCTGTGAAGGTATAAACAATGTACTAGCAGTGGCTAGACTGCAGAAAGTCCTAACAAAAGTACATTCTCCAGTGTCCATACCACTCTTTCAGATATGAATCATTTATTCGTAGATTGACGAGGTCTGAAGAGAACGGATGCTACATAACAATAGCTCTATTCTCCTCCCAATCGCCGCCATAAACTTTGAGACAACCAGGAAAGTGAGTATTCATTAACTGTTCAAACGTTTCCACGGCGTTCTCTGTAAGGTTTCCAACTGACTTTTGCAAATCACTGATACAATTGTATGGGTGATGGTAAACCCTTGGCGTAACAGTCATTTTGTTGGTACAAGAGTTACTTACTTTCCTGGTTTACTCAAACTTTCCTCAGTTATTCAAACTTTCCTCAAAGTTTATGACTGAAATTGGGAAGAGAATAAGGCTATTGCAATGTAGCAGATGTCCCCTCCAGCACTCGTCAACTTGCGAATAAATTATTCATAACTGAAAGAGTGGTATGGGTACTGGAGACTTTCAAGCCATTAAAGTTCTCAGGAGGTGATAGAACCTTTCCTGCACTAATACAGAGGTGCATAAAAGACATATCACCTCAAGTTTGTGTACTTTATAAATTCAGCTTTATGCTTGGATATATTCGGACTAGTTGGAGAAAAGTAAACATAATATTTATCCCTAAAGGAGGAGAAAACTGGAGCTTGTTACTAAGGCATATATACCAATCAGCTTTATGTCGTTTATGCTGAAGAGAATGGAACGGTGCTTCATCAGTTTCTGAGAAACGTAATCCTATATAAAGTACCACTCCACGCTTACCAATTTGCCTACCAAAAGGCCAAGTCACCCAAAAAGGCCTAGCATATCCTAGTGGGTAAAATAGAGAAATCCGTGGAGCCAAAACAAATAGCACTCTGTATATTTCTTGACATAGTTCTTGACAAACGTTCAGATTTAGGATCTAATAGCCCATAACAACTCTGTGTAGGGCGGCGCGGCACCGGTGTCGATGGACGGTCCGGTGCAGATCTTGAGCCTCGGCCGGTGCAGATCTTGGTTGTAGTAGCGAAACCATCGAGCAAGAATTTCGAGAACCGAAGTGGAGAAGGGCTTCGTGTGAACAGAAATTAACTGCGACATAGTCGATCCTGAGGCTACTTGTAATCTGTATAAATGTCGCATGCGTACGAACGAGTCGGAAGGGAATCCGGTCCAGATTCCTGAACCCTACCAACGACTGGAAAATTGAGTCTGCTTTGCGATTCAAGACCAACATGATTGACGGTCTCAATCAGAATGCAAAGTGACCTAAACATTACAACAAAGTGGTGTAGAGAAAATGGGCTAAGCATTAGCCCCAACAAAATGCCTGTTGTACCATTCACGAGAAGGAGGAAAGTAAATCTAGGCTCCTTGGTCCTGTGTCATACAATCGTGACGATAAGTTGAGAGATCAAGTGCTGGGGTTTTGTCTTGGACCACAAACTAAGTTGGAACTGACATTTGCAGAAACTACAACAAAAGGCACCCGGATCCTTATATGCCTACAAAAGCTTTTCGGTATAACATGGAGTCTACAACCAGTGGCGTACCGAGGGGGAGGATGCGTCAGAATCCCCATTTTCTAACCTAATCAATTTTCAAAAATGAAAAAGAAACAAAATTGGAAAAAAAATTAATCTAAAGTTAAATGAAATTATTTATAATTTCAAAATAATCTTTTGAAGATCCATATTTCATTATATAAGTGCCTAGTTTAAATTATGGCAATTAAAAAAAATTGGATAACATTTTCTGTCTGCTGACTGTCAGATACGAAGTAGAGAAAAATGTTAATTTCAATGAGCAAGAATATGAACGCTGCAAGAGTTTTAAATATCTAGGGTCAATTGTATCAGAAAATAACGATATGAGAGAAGAAAAACATACTAGGATAGCTTAGACTTTGACTTTCGGCATCTTACAGCACAAGGATCTTTAATGAAGAGAAATCTTTAAGATATTTTGCTACTTTCCGTAAAAAGTTTTGCGTAAAATTAGTAACTTCACAATTTTCATGAGAATTGTGGTCTATAAAATCTATATGATTCAAAACTTGGGACGCTATTTCCACCAAATCGACTTTGCCAATGTCTCCAATTATAAAACTTGAACGTTAGTGATTGCCATGTCCAAAAACCTTCCCTTACGATCAATTTAGCACGTTGTAATATTGTCCCTATACCATTTAGTAGGAACTCAATCAAGCCCCTAAACTCTACTGATGATTTCTTCTTTTTTGGAAGATAGTTTTTATTACATCAATTGATTTTGAGTTTATTGAAATTATTTTCTTATGTAGTACGTTTTAAAGATATAATGTATTTAATAGTTGGATTAACAAAGTAGTATTCGGCGGTGAAAACTCCACTTTGACATTGGTATAACTTAAATTTTGTGGGTGACCTAGACTGTTATCTACTAGAAAATGGTACTTTGATGTTCAATTATTTTCTTTGAAGTTGAATTAGTTAACAAAACAGTTATTAATATTGTAGGTTGTATGCTAGACGAGGGTTTTCACAATTTTCATAAGCCATTCTATAGGTTACCGTATTATAGCAGGGTTACTAGTATTTTATATGAAACATTATACAACAAAAAGTTCATGACTTGTTTTCAACAAAGAAATCTCAAGCCTTTAGGAATATTAAAGTAAAATAAAAATTTGTGTTCTAATTAACACATTTATTGGAGTCAAATACTAAATATAAATTTCTTTCAGTATCCATTTAAATATAATTGTCGTCAAATATATATGCTAATTATTAAATTAACAAACCACATTTATAGAATAATAAAGTTCTGATCAGAATGCAGAACAAATTTGCTATAGGTTGTAAGAGATACTTTAAAGTCCTTTTAACGTTTCTACAAGTTCTTGAACTTTTACTGTACGATAATGGTTAGTAATTGTATCATATCCTTTCGTAGATTCGTTATTACCATCTTTAGTAAATCTATGCTTCCCTGCAGATCTCCGAGCATCATCCAATAATAACACAGCCTTTTCAACTCTTTGATGCAGAGCAGCTATCTGAGACGTTCTTGTATTTACCACATCAAGAAGAGCATCATATATGCCAACATTAAATTTAGTTAATAATTTTTTAACTACACGAGTAAGTTCGGGTTGGTAGTTTTTAATTGACACTGATTGACGCTTTCCTTCGTTTAAAAACCTTGCAGCAGCACGACATACATCATTACCAACAAAGTAATTATCAAGATTAGGAAATCGATTTAATGCATTTGTGTGCTTCACAAGTTCTATGTTGTTCAGTTCTAGTGCTAATATTAATTCTAACGATTTCAGTTTAGTATTCAACTTTTTTGTTATTTCACGTATCAGTTCTCCATTACTTTCAATTGCCGATATATAGGCATTGGTTTTAGATGTTAGAAAATCGAAAAGTGCTGTTAAACATTGCGACCTTGCTGAAAAAACTAAGAAAAAAGTAAGAATTACAATATTCTTTTAAAGCGTAGCATTTAAAAAATATTAGCCATACAGAAAAATATAGTTTTGTCATATAGAAAAATACATCAATAACAGAATGTAAATAATTGTTATGTAAAAAACATCATAAATGTTATTCAGGGCTACGAGGTATGAAATGTCTCCAACTTCACACCGTTATAATGTCTAATCGTTTATAATATTTTGTTCAAGTTCAACCTATCATTAGTCCATTAATTGTCAATAAACATACAAAAAAACATTATTCTTTATTGTCTCCCAAAAATAAAGAAAAATTATTGTCTATGGATTTCAAATGTAATAAAGTTATTGCACTCTATTTGGGTGGAAAATTGAATTCACCTACTATCAAAGAGGTCCAGCATATGGAAGAAAATGGTACGTTTTCCAAACCATACATTGTTACAATAGTACAAGTAGTGTAAGAAACAACACGCTGTAGAGGCGGTTCAAGGAAAACAACTGGTACTGGTCTCAATATGACATTTCATTTTGGATTAAAAATGGTTTGCGAATTCACCGATGTAAATATAATAAATAGACTATTCATTTAGGATATTTATTATGCTTATTTGTAATTTTATACACAATATAATATAACGTCTTTATTTTGTGATATAAATTAATACACAAATAATACATAATAATTATACTAAATAATTAATACAAAAAACCACAACGAAATCTGTTCCTCTTCTGCCATCTAAGCCTTTCAAAACTGGTGAATAATTAAGAAAATAAAAATTACATTCTGTAAATAGTATGTGTCGTCTAGCATTCAGCAAAAGAAACTGCAGTAACATATTTGCTAGTATGCATAAAAAGAGAGAGAGAGAAAGAAAAAGGAAAATAGATCATGAATAGTATTGCAACATATAAAAGTGTATGTACCAGTAAACATCATATATTCTGCATACTTAATAAATGGTTTTTGAGAGTTTGAGTTTGTTTAAACTTTGGGAGAGTAAGGCATTTAAGATGCTGACCCAAGCTGTTATAAGTAGAACAGATGTCGTAAGAAAATGATCTTTTAAATAAATTAGTGCTGTGGGGAGGCAGAGGCGGCATAAGGCGTGGGCGACGTGGGCCACAGCCCACGGCCTCGCGGTTTGAGGGGCCTCGTGATTTGATAAATCTGTCTTCATTCGCGAGCAGAGGGCCTCGCAAAATGAATCTTGCCCACATAAATTTATGATCTTGCGCCGCCACTGTGGGGAGGAGGGCAAATACGCCCTCTAAATCTCGTTGACAGGTTATGTTCATCTGTTTTAAAACGAATTTTGTTATACAGATACGGAGGTTGTTCGAATATTAATATTTTATGATATAAAAAGTTTTAAAAACCATCTATTTTGCATATTTAACCAGCAGGCCTCAACCAATTTATGACAAATATGTTGATACTTGCGCACGATATATATGTATATATATATATATATATATATATATATATAAATCTTAAACAAGCATTCCGCACTTTTTGAATTTTGTAAGCAGATATTGAGTCTAAAGAACGATCATATAAAGATGCAAAATAATTAAAGTGAGATAACACAAGCGCTTCGCATAACATTTTTTTTGACGCTTAGAGACATAATAGAGCGCATGGAAAAAGTAACTTTAAATTCATATATACACAGCGTATATATTTATTAACTTAATTTTGCAACCGAAAGTATTATCTACAGTGACTCTCAGACTAGTTACTTGTTCAGTTGGATGTATTTTTATCTTATTAACTTCTATATTAAAAATCGGTGATTTGAAAGAGGTCTTGTAATTTTTGAAACCTCTACGAAAGCGCTTAGGCAAGTAATTTCTAATTAAACGAGTTAGACGATATCCATTTTGTTTTTCAATATGGAACCCGTTAACATCAATGAGAATGTTTATTTTAGAAACATTAAAAAATATGGAAGTTTGGATATCGCGTCGGGATTAGAAACGAATTCTCGTTTCCAATCCTTTTCATTATTCGATTGCGTTGCCTACAAATTTGTTAAATGCTTAACTGAATTGAAATAAATATACTATAAATCAAGGCATTTTTAGTCCTGTGATAAAAAAATCTATTCAAATTATATAGGTTAAAATAAATTAAATTATATAGGTTATATAAAAAATATCTGCGACGAAAGAATCGGTATCACGAATATTAATTTTGTATAGAGCAAATAAAATTTTATATATAAAAAATTATCTTGATATGCCATAGTAAATCTTATAAAATTTATAATCCGTAAGCGAAAGAATTAATTTTATAGAACAATTATTTTTTGTATAGGAAACATATTTTTTCAGATAAATGTTTTTATGTAACGACCTTTATTGAAATAAATTCTTATCATTATTTATGTACCTAATTAAAAGTTGAAAACCCAATTACTCCACCTAAATGTTTATATAGCAAAATAATTTTTCATAGGGCAAGTTAATTGTCTTGTTAAAAATTAAATACCTGTTGAAGATCCAAACGTCAAAACACCAAATAATATAATATGTAATTTCATTTTGTGTTGTATTTACTCAAGTTTGTTTTAATAAAATCAGTATGAAGCAGCCTGTATATAAATGATCTTATCAATAAAACACTTATTAATCTTGGCGAAAATTTATTAATATATGCATTGTATAAAACTGTGTTGTTAATATCAATTATATTTTATTCATAATATATAATTGCATTTTGATTAAAATAAAATAAAATGGTTCCAATTAAAAAGCTGCTTTTATATGATATATACATAATAAATATGATACACCATTTTAATTATTAATTTACTAAAGGGTCATGCTTAGTCAGGAAGCCGAAAAATAGGTAGTTTTTGTGATTTGTTTTACATAAATTATAAAACTTGTTTAAAATAAGGTTAAAACCCGAACAACGATTTTTTGAAATTTCTAACTAGCCACCTAATTAATAAGGAATAGCAGAAACAATCAAATGGGAATGGTCATTTTAGAAAACCAAGAATGTGTATATTATAAGAATAGAGTAGTCCATAAAGTGTCAAGAAAGGTCTAAATAAATTAAGTTGGCCATAGTCTGTTTCTTACAGGCTGACAGCACAACAGTCCATTATATTGAAATGGAAACTTCTCCATTAGAAGTTAAACCTAGTATTTTCAAAAGTATGTGCCAAAGTAATAATTGCAAATAGCATTAAATAGAGAAATATTATAAGGAAAAAGGGAATATCCTACAACACAACAAAAGTAATTATCATTATAGAGGAAAACAAGGGTCCAAATGCATTTTGAAAAGTAAAAATTATACTACTGAACTTGAAGACAAAAATGGGGAAGAAACTGCATACAAGATTGAAATTCTATAAATTTTAACCAAATTGTAAAGAACCATGTGAACAAGTTGCGTTTGAAGCAAGCTTTCGTTCGAATAACCACCTACAAATTAGAATGTCACTCACTGAAAATGTGTAGAGTAAGTGTTCAACATGAATGCATTGTGTAATTGATATCGATGTTGGATGCTACATTTCTCAACAGAATATTGTATTTCTACACATGAGGCAGGAAAAGCTTGTGTAAAGTTTTACAAGACTACTCTGAATTTTCATATAGAACAAATTGTGAGGCAATATCACATGATCTCTTCCACGATGTCCAAAACACGTTTGAAATGTATATTCAAAAAGCTATATATCGGAATCCTACGTACAAGCATCAATGTAGGAAACACAACGACGTTAGATTTGAGACGATATCATTTTGATCACATCGACTAGGCCAACGAAATGCTAGAAATGTCTGGAGAGACCACATGAACTGAAAATAAAAATGCATCAACAACTCAAATTATAACACGTGTATTAAGTATCCAACATAGTCCTAGGTAATCAAACAAGTCAGCGTGAAGAAATACCTAGTGCATGAGATACTGAGAGCTGAGTCTTGTCTATCTCCGTCGGTGCAGGCCTCCGCACAATCAAAATTCAAATCGAACACGTGACGTCGAGGAAGACAAGGCCAAACAGCTCACAGGGGACACTAGGTACAAATTTTCACCCGTCGTAGAGGAGACACTGATATTTTGGAAGCTCCAGAATTTTGAACATGTAGTGAAGGTAGCGTATACTTATTTAAACATCTACAATATACTTATTTATTGGATTTTCTAATGCCCCAGCTGTCAACATTCCACAAAACTGTAAAATAACGTCATCTAGCTTTTATGTAAAAATTTTTTGTACGGTCCTGGTACATTTTAGACAACTATGTTTTTATACTGACCTTGTTACTTCTATCTAGTTACTGATACTATCTAGTTGATACTATCTTGATACTAACTTGATACTATCTAGTTACTTTCTTTAGAATCTAGTTACTGCTATTTTTAAATGTAGTTACTTTTCTCAATGCCCATGCCCGCAACTGGAATTTATGTGAAAAAAATCTAATATTTGGCAACAACAACAGGCGTCGATCATGGGCCTATACGGTGAAAGGTGCCGACAATAAATAAATACAGTAGAAGAAGAAGAAGAACAACAGGAGTCACCACATATCGAATGTAAAGCACTACAGGAAAGCAGTGACACAGAAATCTGCGTTAAAGGCTAGAACCCGAAATTCAAATAGATCTACGAATGTACACAAACGATGAGTAAAAAACGTTTCCGAGGGTTGATCCCTAAGCATTCGGCAATATTTTAATACAACCTATTAAATAAGTAATCGAAATGCTGAATGTTTTGAATGTTACTGAGAAAAAATGCCGTAGAATCGACCCCTAAGCATTCACAAATATTTAAATACATTCGGAATGGTGAATGTGGCCTTTACTGTGGAGAAACATATTTATATTTCCATTAGAAGAGAGGATTAAACTCACGAGATAATATGCAGAATTTGCCTTATACATGTGGCATGTGGTAGATTGGTTAAAGATTTGAGGTTAGTTATTCCATCAAGCTTAGAGAGGAAAAATATTGAGTGTTTTCTGTGCTAATATTTGGGTAAGAAATACTCACAATTACCAGAAAAACGCAATAGAAAATATATGTCGCTCATACGGCATTGGAACAAATATCAAGCACAAGACTCAGATAAACGATTAAAGCACAATATGTAATTGAACGAATAAGCATCTTAAACTGGTATTAGGCTATGTTGCAAGACTGAAAAATGGGAGTTGAAGAATTAGGGTTCTATTGGATACTGCGATAAAAAATATTTTGAAACAATGAACATCCTGTTATATTTTGCATGAAACAAAAGCTGAACCTTTTAATTTTGACTCTCACCTTATAACTATAACTCGTCCATTAAATACAATTAGCACAAAAGTTGTTTAGAGTAAAGTAAATCGCATTAGCTATAACAATAACATTAGCTAAAACATCTAACCTATAAATAGCCCACTGCTTTGCTGCGGCCTACGGTGGTTCTTGAGTCCTGACTCATTTTTCTCCGTATTTGCCTAGCGCAAAATTGAGGTCCGTGTCTTACACTTGTTCGTACCCCAAAATTAATTTTTTTAACTTTCATAGGAACCGAGATATTTTATGTAGTACAATAGCCGTTTTCGAAAAAATGGATTGCAAAGTTTACAAAACACAAAACACCCGGTATATATGTTAAATTATCATTTTAGAAAAAAAAATTCAAATTAAATTGAACGGGCTTTTGGTAGTCTATATAATTAAATTTATTCAAGTGTCCTATCTTTTATAGTTCCTGAAATATATTGAAAAGATTGTAAAATTTTAAACATGGCAATGTCGCGTTCTAGACCAGGTGCAGGCAGTGGACTAATTTCATTCGACAAATAATACAAGATACTATATGCGAGCGAGTCTTGAAATTTAAAAACAAAATTTCTGAGTAAAAAGATCATTTTGAAACCTTTTCAAAATTAAAATGTGCACCCGCCACTGATAAAAATATTTATTCTATTGCAAAAGTACCTATAAGTCGGTCTTATGTTCTTATTATAGGTTTCAAACAACGTAAAATTTTTTTTTTGTAACTTTCCGTATATGTGCTATTATTTAGGCCTTTATGTATATATGATTTTTAAATGTCGGTTGGAATGACAAGTTGCGAAGTTTTAAGCTAAAATTAAATTAACCTTTATTGGCATAAATCGTCCTAACACATATACGACGTTAAAAATACAGATATATACGTATAATTAATAAACATAAATCAACAACATTTCTTGCAACAACTCAAAATAAAACACGTCAGTATAGTGAAGTGAAATGATATGCGACCGTTTTTTCCCTTTTTTGCTTTATTTTTCCCTTCTTCCCATATTTGTTCTTTCCCTTATATTTGTCACCTCTAGTATTCTCTCCATTATCTTAATGCCTTTTCCTCCCTGCCCCGTATATGACTTCCAGTTTCTTGCTTCCTATTTTTGGTGCTGTGTCCAACGAACATTTCACACTTATTCACCCTGTACTCCCTTATTTCCTCCACATACCCTAAAACATCTTTCACTCTCTTTCATTCCCGTTCCCTCATTCCATACTCGCACACCTAATCCTTGCAAAGATCCTCTTTTCTTATATACTCCGATTTGACCCTAAATATTCCGGCCTCAATCCCATCACCTTTATATCCTTATACTTACTATTGTACCGGCTTACCCTTATCTTATTTCTCCTTTCTTGGATTTACACACTTTCATCGTTCTCTCCACTTCCTACCTTCCACTTTCTATAATTTCTACCTTCCACCATCCTATCATACCATTCTCTCATCGTCCACCCACATCTCCCATAGACTTTTTTTTTATCCTTCGTCCGCTCACTCCCTTTTACACATCCTCCATAGCACATATGTATACCTTTCTCACAATTATTTCCATGTCCCTTGCCATCACTTTTCTTTCATACTTTACCATCTTCTTTGCCCTTATTACCGATCACTTTTTTAAATTAACTTCCTGTAACACAATCTCACTAGGAATTGACTTCTCTACTCCCAACATCCTTTTCACATATTTCATTGCCATACTTTCTCTCTACTCTTTCTGCTTTACCGACCATACTTCTGCTCCATACAATATTATACTCACCACACATACTTCAAGAATTCACAACCTCATTTTTATAGAGTCTCTAAATTTCGACTTTAACACATTCCCTAATCTCTTTGCCGCTAGTCTTGCTTTCTTCACTATTATGTTTTAAGATATTAAGGGCCACATCTTTGAAACAATAAGACTTAGACCCCTCAGTGGTATCATTTTAAATAGAATTACGAGGATTATCAAAACATTAAAAACACACAGGGTGTTACTAAATTTTTTTAAAAATATTTTGTTTTATATATGGTGGTTTTTGTTTTGTTTCTAATCTTTGGGTTCCAGAAATTGGATGTAACGTTTGTGTAATGCGTTTCCCAGTTGCCACGCACTGTTGGAATAATAAGTGTATTATTTCTTTTGCTTTTCCCTTACTATAGTTTAATTCAGAATTTTTATTCCCATGAGGTTTTTAATTATGAATTACAATTTGAATGCCTCAATCTTTCCTAGATGGGTGTGGGATTTCGAATATTTAAGATTTCGTTTTATATATTTTAAACATATTTAGATTTATAAATTTTAAATTTAAGAAATTTTATTTTACTTACATCTTTTGTTTTTACCAATATGATATTTTTATTCAGTCCAATTTTTATCAAAAATATATATGATTAAAAGACAGTATAACATAAAATTATTTTATGAAGCCATACTTTTTATACAATGTAGGTACACTAACTTTAGAATTAAATGAGAATTACTACGAAATACAGCTTATTACAGTAGAAATACAGCTGATTAAGTGCTAACTTATAAGTTTGAAGATATTACAAGAAATGAGGAATTAATGAAAACCTTTAGTAAGTGAACTCACTGAACATTGGTATAACATTTATATCATGTTACACCAATAATATTGTAAACTTTAAAATATGGAATGGATTCTAACACACATATTTTTGTAAGTTTATTGAGTTTTTGTTTATAACATGTAGAAACATTACAATTTTTTGACACAGTTTTTCTGGAATCGAGATACGCGACCATACTGGCACGAATGAATCTTATATGGAACCATACAAATAAATTTGAAAGTTTTCTAATGCGTAAAAACTGCAAAATAATTACGAAATAAAAATTTTGTCAATAACAAATGACTACCATATACTACTGATTAATGTAAATGTAACATATTATTGATTGTATTCTTGTTATATGTATTCTTGAAAGATATCATTATATTTACATAATATTATGCGCATTCTATATACGTTGAACTAAAGTAAAGTATTGTTATTTAAATAAACAATATTCTAAATTATATTGTATTTTATCAACAATTTTTTAAATTACTAATAAATCGTTAAGGCGTTATCATATTCTATATACATTAAAGTCTATTACAAAGTTAAAATATTGTAAATTAATATGCAGTAGGAATAAAAAACAATATGAACAAATTGTTTTGTTGCCGAAGAAGCTTAATATACCTTAATAGCAGAAATGGCCATCCACCCAAATGTTCATCGGAATTTTTTCTACCTTT
>WYDF02291069.1:0-16266 GCA_009867245.2 Adranes taylori
TATCTGTAGTAGCCTGTAGCGCGCCTTATGGCTAAAGCGGAAGGACCGCCTGCCTTCAAACGGACACGGTTCAGACATATGGACATATGCTCGGTAGTGCAATCAACATTATTATAAGCCGCCTCAGTATGGACTAAATCAATGAGAGAGAACGGTGAGGGAGAACAATACAGCTACTACAGAAGACCCAAAGAATTGAATTGCTATAAGACAACATCAACCAACGCATTAAGTGTCTTGTTTGCAACTCCCCTAATGCAAGTTCTAGTATGGGAGAGTAAGGCAAAGTACCGACTCAAAACAAAAAGTACAAATTTCAAATGGGGCAGGTAGACACAAAGTTTAATTTCGCAAGCAAGACCTCGGATAGAATGAGCTCAATGTGAGCTAAATTTTTGAACAACTTAGTGTAGAGGGATGCTTTGTATCATATCTATCTAAAATTGGAAAGAAAAGACAGCGCGCGTTGTGAGCCCTGCCGCAACGACCTCGGTAACTACAGCGTAGTGTCTTCGTGTAATGACAGCGCTAGATTAAAAGCGATGCCTCTGGGCGGTCGCTAAATCTATATGGCAACCTCTCGTAATCTATTTAATACGCTAACTGAACTACAACACGCGACGCTGCTAATGGGGAGCTTATGGCGCAAATACAGATTGAACGGCCTTCGGAAAACGTCCTCGGGCGCCAGGTCAGGGCAAATTGAGACCGCGAACCTGAATAGATGCTGTCACTTCCCCAGTCTTCAGAAGGCCTATGAGGGCCAAGCAGCCGCAGCCGGCAAGCAAACCAGGCGTCTCAAATCCCGCGAGCAGCCGCATCAAACCCACTTACCAATCAGCAAAACACCACCAAAATCTAAACAAAACCGTCTATCATTCTCCAGACGAACAGAGAAAGAAACACATCAATGCACAAAAACAATGTCAATAACAATCAAAAGAACAAATGTCCAGTTGTAAATACCAAAATAAATCGACGACGCAACAACAATAATAACAAGCAAAGCAAACCAATCAAACGTCGGGACAACCACCATCACAACAACAATTAATACATTAAATAAACAAAAAAACCGGCGCATAACACATAAGCGGTGTAGCATTATAACACACTTAACTCACAGCGGTGCAACTAAAGCAAACCACCCAAATAACACAAAAAAAAACAGATTCCGGCAATCGACAAACGTCTCGCAAACGCGGGATAGGTAAATGCAAACATCCTGGTGCGGGCGGTGGGCAAGGTAGGAGATCCAGAAAATCACTTCCGCAACACCACGAACTTCACCGATGCTACCGCCCTCAGCGGGAAGTGCAGCATGAGCCAGAGCCAAACATAAATGCAGCGCCTCCAAGTGCGCCGGCGCCACAGTGTCCGACGCCAGCACAAGCCAAAGCACACATTCCAGTGAAAGGCAAAAAGGAAATTTCACAATACTCCGAAATACGATGGTCTTGTCAGGTGACTATTTCTAGTGTGTACCAAAGCTGAACACAATAGCAACATCCTGAAGTCTGATGACGATGCACACGCACAACATCGACACAAACCACAACCACACACTCCAATTAATAGGACAAGGAATTACCATCAACACCCCCAACCTCGCTGACGCCGATCGGTGACAAACCCTAGCGCATACCTGCTTGGGTTTGCGCTAGGGTTACGCTTAAATAACTCCTCGAAACTCGTCGACGTTGTACATGCACATAACCGGTATACTCCACAATTATACACTCTGGACAAGCGGTAAGGAAGTTTATCAACACCCTTAAGTTTGCTGGTGTTGATTGGTGACTAGTTATAGCATATACCATAGGTGAACACTTAAGCAACGCCTCGAAGCTCGTCGACGCCACTCGCGCACCACACCGGCATAAACCACAATTATGCACTCCAACAAGCGGTATGCGAAAGAACGGCGGTGCAACGCCTCGAATCCCGCCGACGCCACCCGCGCGTAAGAGACAGCCAGCGGAAAGGAGTGAAGCTATTCAAAAATAAAATAATAAAGAAACCAAAATCTAAATCTAAATCAAACAAATCTAAATCAAACATTATATCAAAGATCCCCACGCGCAAAGTTAAACTCTGTGTGTGCAGCTCGCTACACAATAATCTTTCTCCGCACCACGCAACGCAAAGCATCCATACAAACACGCACACATAGCTACAGCACTCAAGCAGCGAACAGCAAGCAGGAATCATAAGCAAAGTAAAATAATAATATTATTTGTTTACATTGTTTTTATATTACGCATTTAGTTTTATGTTTTCTAAAAACAAAACAAATGATGCGTAATTCTTATAAATAATCTTTCAATTTAACGGAAAATACAATTAGCAATTATAATTAATTTTACTTCTCTTAACATATGCTTATAACAGGAAAAACCCTAAATATTTATTTTATACTTACAATAATACATACGGATAGCTATTTATACGCGGAACATTATGTGACATAGGCTGTCCCGAATTTCTTATTGATTTAATTATTCATAACAAAGGGACTTTGTTACCCTGCGAGTTGGAGACAGACGACACAGAGCACACTCCGTTTGTATATACGACGTGGATGCAAGAGCGGTAAGAGAAGCCGGTGCTACAACAACAACAACAAATATTGTACCCATAATGCTTGAATCAGCAATAAAGTGTCAACTAGTGGTAAGCTATATGGCCCTGTGATGAAAAGAAAGTATGAATTTGAACTAGAAAAGAGTCCTTGAACTAATTAGAAAATAGTTAAACAGTTTTCTAAGTATTTCAAAGTGCTGGTCACAATAAAACTGTTGTACGAACAAAACTTGTTAACCATTTAAGTGTCGTGCACCGTATGTGCTAACCCCTAATGCGCTAACAGGAAGAAAGGGAAATTAGAACATATGATCTCAATGAATTAGGACGTATGAAAACGGCTCCGTGACTCCGTAAACGAATCCGTAACCTTCGTTAACACTAGGGCCACGTGTGATGCTTATCCTACATCCTAAATAAAGACCATGGAGGGTATGAATGAAGATATGGAGAATCAGACATATACCAACTTAATATCTGAAAATATATATTTGCCTAAAATAGACAAAAACGGACAATTGATAATCTATGGACAATTTAATCTCAACGTCAAATCATCACTTGTACAAAAAATTAAGTTATTTCAACATCAAATTATAGTTTTCAGTTTTGACAGATCAAGCATAATTCCTCTCTGTAAAACCTTTGGAGTTCTAATTTTATAAAGTCTATAAGTTTATTGTATGGGAGATACCAGTGTATTATAAAACAGGAGCTTTCTGTTATTTATTTTAACAGTTATTAACAATTATTAATTTGTAATTATACCATATCAAATTACCAACTTTGTTTTTCTGATTAGAATTACTGAACAAATAATGGAGAAGGACACATGAAATGAAAACAGAACAAGTCAATTTAAACCTTCCAGTAAAAACTTTTTACACGTAATATCAGGTTTAACAAAAGGGTTAAAAAGGGTTAAAGAGGATCATCGAGTCACATCAGGGACAAGTAGTTATAAGTTTCTAAGAGAAATTGTGCAGCAGACTAAAGTTTGTTTGTTGTAAAGTATCGAAGAGATTGCGTATTAAATATTCTTGACGCGTAAAATGGCAATTTCTAACAAAGGCTTTGACTCATAATTTATCAGTATTATAAGCAAGTTAACTGAATATTAATCCTCACGACTTAGAAAGTGTAAATGGTTTCTATGTACTAGTTTGTCGTTTCATGAATCCTAAAATTAAACATCTTATTTTTAATCAAAAAATTATTCTGTACTTTTAGTATACTATTTCTCCATGACCATAAGTGAGTGTAGTAATTCTGAAAGCATTTTTAACAATAGAATTTAAAAATTCTTACTCTTGAGTTAGAATATTTATTCTGAAACAGTTATGTGTTTTGCATGTATTTTGATTCTATAACAAGGTACAGAAAGAATATTCCGTATTCGAACTAAACGACATAGACTGCCGTGGATTTCAAAACTGTCAGCGTCAGATTTAAATGGCGGCGTCTTAATAATTATTTTTAGAAAAGTGTTAATTTAAATAAAATAATGAGTGAAAAACGAGTGAATCAGATTCGAGTCAGCTTCGATTTGGATTCGAGAAATCGAGTGGCATTTGTTAATACTCCATCTGAAATTATAAATTATGCAAATCATATAAGCGAGAACCTGCTGCCACAAAAATCGAGATATGAGAACGAAAAGTATTATGCACTGTTAAGAGATTGTAAAAGAAAAGAAAACGGGCTCCTTTCCGAAAATGTTTTAATTGCATTTTGCAGTGATTTATTAAAAAAATTGAAATGCTCGACTCTACGGAAAATATATTAACTCCTAAAAGCAACGATAAAAACTGAAACACCATACAGATATTTCAAGATACAGAAAATGAAAAAGATTGTTGAAACGCTCGTCTGAAAATTACCTAGCTAACAAATCGAAGATTTTTACAGAAGAAACTGTTATGCAATTCTTATAAAATGCTCCGGATGAATTATATTTAGCCAAAAAGGTAATAAAAATTATAATTTAAATAGCAATTTTAATAAAACGTAACATTAAAATTTCCGACACTAAAGATTTGGGATCCCTAATACGAATTGCAATTCCTAATACCAAAACTAAAAAACCAAGAGAGTTTACAATCACGGGAGATTTTTATAATATTCTAAAGGAATACTGGGCTCTGAGACTTTGTAATGTTCCTTCTGATAATATTGTTATTAATTTCCAAAGAAATAAATGTATACCACTGTGGTATACTTCAGTTAAATGTGAGCTCTGGTGTTTCTAAGTTTTTGGTTTAGCTACCAGTTTGTAATTTAATTTTAACCTGTACAGTCAATTAGACATTTGGTATTAAGTGTTTGTGAATATATTACACTGAAGTCTTTCATAAAAATGCCACATAGTTGCATTAACCAACCGACAGTTCCTGCTATATTTGTAGCAAGGTAACAGTAAATTCCCAGAGGAGAAATATAATTCTGCTGATAAAAGAAGAATATGAACTATATTTTGGATGTACTTTGTGTGATCAGGGCAACCTGGGCCCCTCATAGTTGTTGAAATTCATGTGTAACTCTATTGACTGGTTGATTGAATGGATCTCGTTACATGACATTTCAATAGTTTAATGAGAACCGAAGGATCACTCCATGGACTGTTAGTTTTGTTTAAAGAAAATAACAGGGATAGCAGTTAAGACTATACACACTGTAAAATATCCTAATATTCCTTCCGCTAGCAGACCAGCGCCTTACAGTCAACAGCTTCCAATTCTAGTACCACCCAAAAAGGGGAATTAAATGAGCATGTTGTTAATGTTGAAGGTTGCGCGGATTCATCGGATGATGAAGAACTTCTCGAATCACGACTGAAAGAATTAAATTTTTAACAACATAATACTAAAATAAGTGTTTTCCGTGATAGGCAATGTGATTTTGAACGTTTCTTCTCACAGTATGAGGACTTAGTTTACTGCACTAACGTGGAATCTTTACTAAAATGTTTTGGACATACGCACAATCCTGATTACTTGCGTCTTTTTATAGACTCTCAAAACGTAGTTTGAAAGCAGTCTTTCTTCGCTCATGCACATAACATGAAGGACACACACCAAAGTATGAAACTTGTGTTGAATATGATTCAGTGTGAGAAATATTTGTGGAATTTTGTGAAGACCTGAAAATGATAGCACTGCTACTTGGTATAGGACTAGGATATACTAAATTTTGTTGCTTCTTTACAAATAGGACAGCAGAGATAGGAAGAATCATTATCTTCAGACACAGTAGCCAAAAAGAGAAACTTTGACTGTAAGAGAAAAGAATGTTGTGAGAACAGCACTAGCAAAACATGAAAGTTTACCTTCCCCAATATACATTAAGCCAGGTTTAATGAAAATTTTTATTAAAGCAATGGATTGTGAGGAGAGTGGATTTCAGTTCCTAAAAAACATGTTCCCTAATGTAAGTGACCCTAAAATTAAGGAAGGGATATTTGTTGGTCGGATATAAGAAAATTAATAAATGTTTTTGAATTTGAAGACTATTTGAACGACTCTGAGGTTGCTGCTGCTTGGTTAATAACTTATTAAAAAATGTTCTTAATAACTTCCTTGGAAATAATAAGGCAGATAATTACAAAGAACTGATAACTGTGCTTCTTAAAAACTATAAGGCACTGTCAAAATCACCTTTTCTTAGATTCTCATTTGGATTTTTTCCCGGCCAATGTTGGAGCTGTGAGTGATGAACATGGTGAACGTTTTCACCAGGAAATATTCACCATGCTGCCATGGAGATACACTACCAAGGAATGTGGAAGCCAAACATGTTACTGGAATCTCAAGACTGATTTATCTGCAGCACACTACGCCTGAAACTCCAAACACTAAACAGATATTAGATACGTTGAAACTGCATGTTTGTATAATAAACGTTTTTCAAAAACTTGTGGACGTGATCGCCACCCCATCTTCCAGATACTGGAAATCCTGTGTTTTCTTTTATCTTATATCTTTTAGTTTGACTGTCACCTTATAACTCGTCTATTAAATTCAATTAGCATAATAGTTGTCTGGTTAGACTACTTTTAATTAGGGTAAACTAATCAAAATTAGTCTAACCTATAAATAGTCCTACCCTATAAATTGTCTACACAAGAAGCCCCACTCCCCATATTTGTCTACTGCGCGGAAACATTAGCCCCGGTCTTGATTTTTTCCCAACATTAGCCTACGGCGCGGACAGCTCCGCTGTCTGATTTACCATGTCCTACGATCGTTCTTGAGTCTCTTTTCGACTAATTTCTAAAAGAGCAGTCTGACGTGCCTGCTTACTTCCAAACTGCGTGCTTACTTCCCTGGTTCCCATAATTCCCATATTTGGTTAAGGTGCGGCCTGTTGCCGTTTTTGAGTTACTTTTTCCCCACTACACTTTGCGTAAAATTGAAATCCCTCGGTCTTACGCATGTTCCCAAAGTTTAATTTTTTTAATCTTCATAGGAACTGAGATATTTAATGTAGTAGAATAGCTTTTTCGAGAAAATGGATCGCAAATTTTAGAAAACGAATAACACCCTGTAAATACGTGAAAACAAAATTTTATAAAAAAAATTCAAATAAAATTTAACAGGCTTTTATTAGCCTATACAACAAAGTTAATTCAAGTATTCTACCTTTTATAGTTCCTGAGATATATCGAAAAGTTTGTAAATTTTTAAACGTGGCAACGTCGCATTCCACACTAGTTTTTCGACGCTATATGTTAGTGTTCTGAGTGTTCTAGTCAGTGTTCTAGTTATAAAACTGAATTTCTAAATAAAATGATTATTTTAAAGCCCTCCCAAAACTATAATATGTGCCCTCCACTGAAAACAACATTTAATCAATTGCAAAAGCGCCTATAAGTTATTTGCCTTGTAGTCTTATAGGTCTCATACAACATAAAATAGTTTTCCTGTAACTTTGCATATATGTGCTATTATTTAGGCTTTACATGTTTATAACTGTTGAATGTCGGTTTCCATGGCGACAAGTTGCAAAATTTTCAGATATTAAGGGTCATATCTTTGAAACGATAAGATCAGACCCATCATGTGTGGTATCATCTTCACACCAGAGCTATCAAAATATATAAAAATATACAGGATGTAAGAAAAAGTTTTTTTAAAAACAATTAGTGCTCTCAATTAGTTCAGTATATTCATGTTGTTCATATTGGTACAATTGAGCCTCCTTAGAAATACATATGCTCCCCGTGTCTCATTTTTCCAACTTTCATAGGAACCGAAATATTTCGGCCTGAAAATTTTTCTTCAAAGTTAAATTACTCCGATACTAAGTCGTCCGCTTTTATTACACTATTTTAATTTCTTAAATATTAAAGGATCTTTCTGCATAAGAAGTTTAAAAAAATTACTGCCAAACTTTTCGAGAGAATGGACAGCAAAATATTCAAAAAAGGCACCTGTATATTCGTTAAATTTTGAATTTAGAAAACCTGTTTCAAATAAAATGGAAGGGGCTTTGGATAGACCATAAAACAAAGTATATTCTAATGTCCAATCTTCTATAGATTTTGAGTTTTATTAAAAAATATTTTCAAAAGACAGTGGCATCGGACTTCTTTTGTTCGACACATAATACGAGGAACTATATGTGTGTAAAATTTCAGCCTCCTAGTTTGAAAACTAGCCATTATTTTTTGTGAAATAATGGCGCATTTCCGCCATATTGGACATATAAAAAAGTAAAAATCGTATTTGCGGAACATTCTTGTGCACCTGTGTACCAAATTACATGCAAATCGATCCAATAGGTTAGATACATAGGTTTTTGGTAGAAAAAGTGCTCTTTAGGTTTTCCAGTGTTTTAGATTTACTAATAACTATTTCTAATAACTAGATTCTTAGATTTAAAAATAAAAGTTTTTTTAAATTTAATTGAATTGAATTTTGTTTCAAACCCGCGATTCAATTAGTGTGGCAAAACATGATATTTCGATACACCTGGTGTGGCAGAACTTGATTCGTCGCATAGTGGGGAGAAAATTAAATAAAAATTCATTTTAAAAAGATTTAGACTCTATAATTATTATTTCTTAATTGAAGCTGTAAGGTATTCCAGTATCCGAAAGAAATGGGACTCCCAGATGAACTAGTATATATGTTAAATGACATTTCAAACTTTAACTTGGCGTCAAGTAAAATTATGAAATTTTGACATATCAACATTTGCCATAATCGTAAAGAAATATTAAAACCAGAATAAAATTTATATTAGCTAATCATTTTAGGAATAATAATTTTTATGCTAATTTGTAATATGTCAAATATATTTCATTTATTTGTAATCGAAATTTATAATTATCAAGTTGACAATAAAACTTTTACCTTACTATTTCTTTGTAATTTCTCAAAACCCATAAAAATTACTAAATACTCCTAGTTTATATCGCACTGCTTAGATTTCATAACACCTAATGTAAGTGGGGATCATAATAAATAATATAAGTAGCGACTAATCTTACATTGTAGTGTATTGTGCGTAAAGAACACCAAAGTATATTTTTTGTGCATGAAGATAGTAAAAGCAAAATGAAATACATCCTTCATGAAAATATTTTTATTTTATGTAGCTTAAAGCCCTAGACACTTCTGTTTTGGAAATTTGTCTCCATATAATATGATAAAGGAGCAATTGGACTTGAACACACTATTGGGCCAGCTGGTATATACTTTTTTGTACCAAATTTATCATCTCTTATCCATACATTGCGAAAACGTATCGTTTCGTCCTTGTTACTTTTCTTTCTGTCCAACAAGTTTAACTTTCGGCGCAGTTCTTCCAGATCAATAAATTTATCTTCCATTCTGGTTAACATAAATGGAATTCTTTTTCTAGCTTCTCTCATTAACGTCATGTCCTGATCAACTTGTATACATGTTGTGAGCATCTCGAATAATTTTTTGGACAGCGCCAAAGTCTCTATCAGTATCTATAAAACTGTGGCCAATCTCCGGAAATTTATGATCAGCTGTTTTAAAAATTCTCTGGTGTATTAGATAATGCCATAAACAAACTATAAAAAAGTTCTCATTTTGTCAACTTGCAGGATCGCTCCAGGCTGCTAAATGGTAATTTTCAATATCAATGCTTTGTAGGAATGAAAAAACACTGCTTCCAACTTCTTCTGGGCCTCTACCACCTTTACCTTCGGTCCGAAACTGAAAAAATCCCTTACCAAAGGTATCTCCTTTACTTACATAATGGATCCCCAAATTGTATAGCCACACTTGCCTAAGATAAAAAGCCACACTGGTGGACAGCTTTGGTAATGTTTTTGCATATCAAAATTTATGTATAGAATGGTACCTTCATGTGCCAAATTTCTGTCCTTCAAACGCTGCCTTATAGCGCCTAGCATGTTTGTCATTTTTTTCTTTAGAATCACAAACTTTGCAGGTATCTGATTTTGGAGAACCAAAGCCGAAATTAAATTCGGAAAGAAAAATTTGTCTGTATCGACAAACTGTAGGTTTAGTTCAGAACACTGGTTCTTGTATAGCTCATACATTTTGTTTATTGATAGCATAGGGGATAAGTATAAGCGATGTTCATTTTTATTTCTCGAATAATGTGACATTTCTGCAGGAAAAGATTTTTCTCATTGGATGTTTGGTTCTTGGAGTTAATATGGCGACCCCGCTGATCTTTATGTGGGATAACTTCTCCCTGAGATAATTCATTACGAATTAGCTCTAATTTCTTTCTTCCGAGATTATGTAATTTTAAAAAGGCACCTTGGTTTGATTTTCCATCAAAAGTTATAAAAATCTGAAAAATTTTTACGAACAGCATTGATACCGCTTGGTTGCTTGACATCAAATGATTTAAGACAACCAAACATATTATTTTCATCGGTGGTAGCTAGTGAATAGTATTGATTAAATAAAGTATCGCGATCAGCATCGGGAAAGTTTTTGTTGCATTTTAATCAGCATTTTTCTGTGCAAAGTTGTTTTCCAAGTGCGGATGATTTTTCTGGGACGAGCCTATTTTTATAGTCGGTGTATGATTTTCATTTTCTGTTTAACATATTCGTATTTTTTCCAATTCTTTGATTGAGCTTGGAGCTTCATTGATTTTTTTTCACTTCTTCGTCGGCTGATCTCAACGCCAACCTCAATAATATTTATTTCTTCTTCAATTTCTAAAATAATTAAACATTTATTTAGCGGAACAAGTTTTATGACCAAAATAATGCAAAAAATGCTATTGTTATTTTTTATTATCAAACATATAAATCTTTTTATATTTTTAAATCTTACCAGTTGTTCTTCAACTTCGTCAGATTCATTACTTCCCTTCAGCTTATTTTCAATAATTTGAATAGGTTCTTTTAGATCATTAACATTATGTGTTTGCTTTTTTTCTTGTTGTTCTAAAAACAAAAAGTTTTCTAAAGCGAATATTTTTTACGATCATGTGAAATATGTTTACTAAAAATACATATACCAGGTCTTATTTCGACTTGATCTTGGTTTTCGAAAACAATAAAGGTATTTTGCTTTGATATATTCATCTTCTTGGCTCTTATTACTCTTTTAACTACTAATTTTCTCTTAGGAGAATTTTCAGTTATTTCTTCGTCGGTAGAATCAGATTCTGGTTTGTACTTTGAATCAGAAACTAAAAATGGTTCTTCGGCGGTTTCTATTTCGTCGTCAGTTTTATCAGCAGCAGCCATAGCTAAATTAAGAAATTTACTAGTTCTTCCACTAGGCCCAGTCATTATAGAGTAGGTATTTTTAAAATTTAAAATCATTGCATATTCTATAAATTTTTTAATTTTATATAATTATAAAAATTATATAATTTTTTAAATTTGAAGGTTATGTTAAACGGTTTGGTTTATGAGTTTTAGTATCAGTTTAATTTAAATTAGCGACAATTCAATGGATAATGTAAATGAAGGACTTACCTTTTTTGCCGAACACAATAAATACACAAATTATGTTTTAATGATAAATTTAAACTGTATAGCAACACCCAAAATAGCACGTGCGTAATGTAAAAAATCAATTTCGTACTAGTTTATACTGGAAGATGGCGCTAACTCAGCATTTAACCCCTTGTTGCACAATTATCAAGAGTTAACACCTTCTCGCTCCAAATACATTCGGCAAAACTTGAGTCGTGTCTTGAACAGTTTCTAAGGTCCCTGACGACATCTATGAACAAGAGTCTATACTACCTCAAAGAAAATGAGTTAACATCTTCATACATACCATTTTCGGCAATTTAGTAGAAAATTGAGTTACCATCTTCATGCACTAACAGCTTCAGTTATGCTTTTAAAAATCGCATGCATTTATGCCCTAAAACTTAATAAATATGCACATTGAATAAAATTTATATATACTTAAATTTAAATATTTCCGAAGGAACAGAAAGTGTGACGGAAATATAAAAGAAAATGTCAACTAATTTATTTAAACTAAAATAAAATATTTTCAGAAAATAAAAATACGCTAATTTTCTTGTACGGAAATAATGTAATACAAATAATATTTTGAGAGGGTGAAAAACCAAGGTAACTTATTTGAACTGATCATTGAACAAATATTTAAATGAAATATCGAACAAATAAAGCACTGATTAAACAATTATTTTTAAAATATTTCTTTACTTACAATAAAAATATTTTATTACAATTAAAACATACTAGCTATATTAAAAGGTTCACTTTCCATCTTCAAAACCAGAAGAAATTATAATAAAAGAGGGGAATGTTTCAATCGCCAGTCCCATAAATAGATTAAGACATGATTTTTATTGTCGCCCCATCACAATGGTAAAACTTATTTTGGTGCTTCTAATATATTAGAATATACTGGTGTGGGTACCATAATCCCTTTATTATTGTCGATGGCCATAAAAACATATTTAGTTGAAAAATAATGTAATGTATTTTTATTACATGCAAGAACGTTTGAATTATTGGTAAATATGCTCTTTAATTCAATAAGTGCTTAAATATCCAAACATGCATGCTTTATGCAAATGCATAATAATCCGGCACTATATATTAATTTATATTTATCTTATTTGTATTACATTCCATTATTGTATAAAACCTTTACTTTCTTCTTCTGCCAGCCCCACCTTCCCTTTCTAGCAAGTTTTCTTTCATCCTCTCCATCATATCCTCTATTCCTTTCACCCCTTCCCATACCACTTTGCCAAACTTCTTACCGTATGTTTTCTTCTCCTTTCTATTCCATTCATACCACACATTCCTAATTTCATTCTCTCCACACACCTTATTTCCCTCCACATCTAACACTTCTTCACCCATACCCTACTCTCCCTCCAACGGAAACTGGTCTGATTCTATCATTTCACCTATTTTCATACTTACTAAATACTCCTTCGCTCACCAAATGGTAATCTATTACCGACCCCCCTCCATGTCCTTTGATTGTAATCTCCCCTTCCCAATCCCCTTCACACACCCATTCATCATGACCATCCCCTGTTCCTCCAACCATTCCATCAACATTTTTCCTTCAGCATGCATTCGCACCCACGCTCTCCCCCACTTTCCCGTTCCAATCACCCATTAATACTATACGCTCATACTCGTTCTTCTACCCCTCCATTCTCTCACCCAGTTCCCGCACATATTCCTTGTATTCTTTGGTCACATATACTACTATAATACTCCATTCTTCCCCTCCTATCTCCACTTCCACACCATTCAGCCCCTCCATTTCACTAATCCTCAATTCCTTATTCTTTAATCCTTTCCTCACCCCTACTATAACTCCTCCACTCGCCCTTTAGCATATTTTTCCTATCCCCTCCAACGGAAACTGGTCTGATTCTATCATTTCACCTATTTTCACATACTTACTAAATACTCCTTCGCTCACCAAATGGTAATCTATTACCGACCCCCCTCCATGTCCTTTGATTGTAATCTCCCCTTCCCAATCCCCTTCACACACCCATTCATCATGACCATCCCCTGTTCCTCCAACCATTCCATCAACATTTTTCCTTCAGCATGCATTCGCACCCACGCTCTCCCCCACTTTCCCGTTCCAATCACCCATTAATACTATACGCTCATACTCGTTCTTCTACCCCTCCATTCTCTCACCCAGTTCCCGCACATATTCCTTGTATTCTTTGGTCACATATACTACTATAATACTCCATTCTTCCCCTCCTATCTCCACTTCCACACCATTCAGCCCCTCCATTTCACTAATCCTCAATTCCTTATTCTTTAATCCTTTCCTCACCCCTACTATAACTCCTCCACTCGCCCTTTAGCATATTTTTCCTATCCCCCTGAACTACCCAACTGTACCCTCCCGGATAACCTTCTCTTATATCGTTCCATCGTTCTATCTTCACCCATGTTTCCACCATGGCTGTAATGTCATATTTCCTTAAATAACCCACACACTTCGCATCCCCCAATTTTCCTACTACCCCTACCACATTCCAACGCGCACTATACCATATTTAACCCTCCATCTCCCTTTTTTTCATTTCCACTTATAATTTCACATTTCGTATCACCCTTGCCTACCAACCCCCCTCCTTCTTCTCTTTCTTCCTCACCAATTCTTTCTTCCACTTCAATCTATATGCTTCCATTACTTTCACTTTACAGTTCATCTCACTCCGCACCATACCTATATCCTCTTCTACACTTCCTCCCTCCTCCTTCATTCCAATTATAATCACTTTACACTTCCTTTCACTTCTTTGCCTCTTGTGCTCTGCCTCCTCTAACCCATATATTCTTTTCTCTAACTGTTCCTTTTCTAATTTCCACTCTCTTTCTTTCTCCAATACCATCCTTTTCCATTCTTCTTTCTCATTTCTTATTTCCTTCATAGATTAAACAAAGTTTTTAGACACACCCAAACTATCTGTTTAGTTTACACTGTATCACAGCGCGCGGGGACCTAAGTAGAAGGCGTATCCTGAAATTAGGCGTTTATTTTTCTTAAGCGGAGCACATATGCTATTTTTGGGCTTAAGTTAATGACAGAGGACCCGAAAGAAATATTATACCTGTTTCGATTTTAATCCGATTATAAGGGTCGAATAAGCGCTGAACGTGCAGTAAAGAATCAATAAAAAATCAGGTAAGTAATTGAGTCCTCTGACATTAACTCAAGCCTATTTTTGTCATTCGTTTCCTATACTCATAATTAATTTTGTCAAATTATAAGTCATGATATGTTTATACTGAACTTAAGTTATCTTACCAAAGAAACAATTAGAACGCGATTTTATAGGCTCTAACTTTTGTTATGTATTTAAGTTTCACACTCACCTCAGTGAACCTTAGCGCTAAATTTATTATGTAGTAAACAATAACACTATCATTGTAATAGCAGGTCCTGACGTCAACTTTTTATTTTTATAGCTCTTTTAAAATTGTATGTATATCACTTAATGCTTTTTTTTTTGTTTGGCTTATATTTATACTTATTCTTTAAAGCCATTAACTTTACACCTCGACATTATATAAATTAGAAATAAATTATATAAATTATATATAATTAATAGACTTTTAATTATTCGATCCATTGTGTTAATATATAAAAGACAAACAGAATTTAATTAAAATGTTAAACAGTATCTTAAAATAGAAAAATGATTTTAGAATTACTTTTTGGAACAACGGTCGTAGTTTTAGTGAGAGTCCTAAAATGGTATTGGGATCGAAAAACAATGTATCATCTTTTAAATAAAATTCCTAAGGTTAAAGGAACATATCCCATTATTGGTACAGCATATAAATTTGTAAAAACTAAAACAGGTTAGTTAATATGTTTTGCGAGATGAGTTATTTTGGGCGATATTCTAAGTAACTTGTAGTTTTTAGATCTTACAAAAATTATAGTAAAGATAATCACAATAGTATAATCACAACGTTTATAACATTTAGACGACTCAGGTCTTTACCTGAAATCACCCGAAGCACAATTACCTAGTAACATTAAGTTCTTTTTATTTAAAATATATCAATATTACTTTAAAAACCTAAAAATTAGAAAATAAAATTTAAAGAATATATTAATGAATGAGAAAGGAAAAAATTAGTTTGGACCTTAGATAACTTTCAATTTTTATAATCTAAAATATTGTTCAATTGTTAACTAAATATAAAATCGCCATTTTTCATAAATCACTTATAAATCTTATAAATCACTACTAGAAAGCAACTGATCACTAAAAATTATTTAGGGCCTACAATTTAATTTTATTAAACAATGTACCCAGTTTATTACTATTTGAAAGACTAAAAAGTTATGAAGCAAAGACAGTATAAAAGCAGGAGCCTGGTTTTGTTGTTATTCTCTTAGAATAACCATCACAGTGCTTTCTTTTTTTCATATTAGGTTTAGGTTTATTTAATCAATTTTTATAATACATATAAGGTATCTAAACGCAATTGTTAATTGAATGACATTGTTTCTTTAACCTAATTATAATTCAGTAGATATTTAGGAGTATCCAGTGCCATTGTAACTGGTTTAATTGACTTGCAGGATTAATTGACTTGCAGAAAAACCAATGCTGGATCGTCATTTGTTTATCATTACTGCACTGGTTTTTATATTTTATTCTGTTTGTAACATAATTTGCTCTTGCATGAGATTCAGGGTTGGGTTAGGAATTCGTTTGTTC